>JAVBJF010000441.1:0-279572 GCA_033439095.1 Pseudococcus viburni | reverse complement strand
GTAATCTTCAAAGGTAAAATTTACAAGATATCTGTAATATTTTATTCTTTTGAATGAATTTGAAACCAAGTTTATGCTTTTTAGTGCCGGTTTTTCAATCGCTAGTTAAAGCAAAAGTAGGGGAAATAACAGTCGGTTAAGCGTTAACTGCCAATCAGAAGCGTCAGTTAGCCGCTAACCGTCAGTTAAAAATCCGTGAGCACGATTGATAAACCGGCCCTTAGGGTTTTTGCGCGATGCGCGAAAACCCTATTGCGAATTTACTTAGATCCAGATGTCGGATTAAAATGGAAATGGTATTTATAATCACTTTTTTCTTGTCAATGGTGTTAAAATTCCGAAAATTTTATATTTTTAAAAAATCAAGCAATTTTACTATTAAAAGTATAAAGCTTCAGTGACAAACTCAATTATTATTCAACTTTCAAGTGGAAGGTAGTGAAATCGTAATCGTAATTCGTAAACGACAATCTTCCGAAATTTAGAAACAGTTAAAAAAAATTGGGAAAATGACAATGAAGAAGTAATTATGCGAATTGATTCCTTATAATTTGTGGTCTTTTCTGATTTGCATTTATATTAAGTATTATTATAAAACGCAAAAACCCTTTCCCGATCAGCGAACGCTGATCGTGCTTGTTATATTGTGTATTCGCGATGCAAAGCATAGTGGCTGACATCTGGTGGACTTCCATGCAACTGATGAAACGGTGCTGCTTGTTGAGTTTAAACCAATAGGAGTAGAGCATTCGGTGGCAACATTTGGCCACGTTTTAGCATCAGCTGATTCATTTAGATTGGAGGGGTGGTGGTGTATCACTACAGCATCACCTTTTTAGCACCCGATACTAGCGAACCTCGCGAACGTTGCATCGCGAATTGTCTAACTGGGGAATTTGACCAATCACAAGGGTTCTTACTTTTAATATTAACGTTATGCTGGTCTAAAATATGTCATTTGCTGAACCCTTGCTAAGAAATTTATGACCCCTCGAAAGTTCAATAAAACCTGTTTAAAAATTCCCGCATGTAAATAATGTACAGCTAGCAAAAATGGTACATGCTGTACACAAATTCCAGCATGTACCTAATGTACAATCAGTGTAAATGGTACATAATTTCAAGCATGTACACATTGTACAACCAGCGTAAATGGTAGCTGAAACCACGTAAAGGTGTGCACCAAAATTGTTGAAAAAATATCGTAAATACATCTCTACGAGATGTAACTTTATGCCAAAGAACAGAAAATTTCCTTTACTTCCATTGAAATTAAAAATTCTTGAAAATAATGAAATTTGGGTGGGCCAAAAATTTTTCTAAATTTTTTTTACATCAAGGTGCACTATCTGAGGGGGTGAAATCGAAAATCGGAATGGGGGCCAAATTCACCTAAAATCCGGCTATACCCTTTGAATCAGTTGAATTTGCAAAAATTCTGTCTTTTTTAATCAGTAAAATAATTTCCATTAAAAATTGGTGATTTTCCGGTTAAAATTGACTAATTTCTCAGTCAATGTCCCATTTATCATAAAAAATCAGTAATTTTGACTTTAAAAAATGATTAAATCTCCCCATTTTCTAATTTTTCTTCGCTCACATCTGTAGGTATATATTACTCACATTTTCATACCCTGAAAAAACCGGCTACATCATTTTTTCATTGAATTTTGACCTCCCCTTCATTTTTCTCAAAATCTGAGCCCCACACAATTTCTGGACCCTGGATCAAGGGCCGTTTTTGACCTTTATCAGGAAAGGCTCTTTCCTTCACTTCCGTTGAAACTAAAAATTCTTAAAAATAATGCAATAAATAATCATAACTCCAAAAGGGAGGGTGTAGGGGTCCAAAATTTATGAAAAACTTCTCCCAGTCAATATACACTACTTGAGGTGTTTAGGAGCTCAAAAGTGTCCAGGGCTAAATATACCCCTTATCCGGTCATACACCCTTTATGTGAAATTAGAGAGGATTACGACAAATAAAAAATTACATCGGAACCAACTTCGACAACTTAATAATTCCATGAAAAATATTTCCTTTTCCAGAATTACGTAAAGAAAGATAAAATCACGACGAAATATTTACAAAATGATTACAGGTTGTGACAGTCAACCCAACATTATTTTTTTCCAAGAAATAGTAGGGTAGGTAAAAGGTTTCTCTTTGGTAAATCAATAAACAAAAGTTTAAATACGTAGATCTGTAATCATGAAATACTTGCTCAACTGAACCAATCGGATTCAATTTTTTGAATTCTATATTCGAGCATTGAAAATATACTTACAGGTAAATTCTGCAGGTAAGACATATTTTAAACGTGCATATGACATCGATATAAAGATACGTTGGTATTTTAAATAATACCAAACTTACTTACTTACCTCGTATTTGTTGTTAATTTCTATCAAATAACGAGTATATTTGATAGAAAAACTTTTCATCAAAATTCCACTTGATTATCCGTCTTTGAAATATATTATTCAAGTAAGTATTTTCTAAAGAAAATTTATATCTTTGTAACACTTTACTTTATACTTATTAATTACACTTGTTTGCGAGCAATTCATGCTGAAAGGGCTGGTTTCCTTTATAATATGAGTATACATATGTTAAGTAGGTACCTAAGAATGTAACATAATATAGGTAAGTAATCAGATTTAATTCGTGTGGGTCTATGTACGTAGGTAGGTATAACAATGTGAAAATTCACACCAACTACATAAATACTTAGCTAGGTATTTACTACATAGACTTATTTTGGATTCTTTGAAAACAACAACTTTTTTGACAAGTGTCATGGAAAAGATTAGGTAAACTACCATGACAACAAAAGTAACATTCGAGAATACGAACACATACTTAAGTTTGTATGTACCTATTTGTATTGTGTTTTGAAAAGTTTGGAAAATTGAAGCTCACTGTTTCTGTTTTCGCTGTTTGGTAGGTAGCTGAGCACCTTCGCTTGTCTGTTGATTAAATACTACAAGCTTTGTGAATGTGCATACTGCATAGGTGGTATTCTGTGTAATGAACTTCAAACGTTTCAATTAAACGTGATTATAGGTACCTTTGAATATACTCGCACGAATAGGTAAACGAATAACGAATTCTTTCTAATCGAAAATCTAAATTAGTTCTTTTTCCAATAATTACCCACCTAAGGTAAACATAGTTTATAAGGAACTCGATTTAAAATACTAATACTTATTTCATATTACGATATTCGTGTTAAATAATAATTTATTTTTCGATTCGTGAGTAAGTAAGTACGTTTTAGGTGAAATTTTTATACCAAATTATATTTACATGTTTTAGTACTTGCACCGGCTGGTAAGTAGCCAGTATAATAAAATAATGCTTTAAAAAAGAGAAAGAAATATTGTGTATGTCGTACTGCTCTTGTTAAACATTTTTATGGTCATTAATTTGAACGAGTTAAGGCTGCGATTTTTTATCGTTATATTGTTACCTACACTCAAAAAAATAATAAATACATTTTTTTTACAAAAAATGATAAATTTTATTTAAAAATATAATAACGAGTTACCATTCAACAAAAATGCTCCAGTTGCAGTAAAATTTATTAATTTATACAATAAATTTTATTTTTATGTAGGTAATAAAATTTACCAATTATCGCGATAAATATGATTATTTTTAGAATAAATTTTACCAATTTTGTAAATGGTGCCCTGTTATTATTTTTTTTGGATAAAATGTAGGTACCTATTATTATGTTTTTTTTAGTTTAGGTATACTGATATTTTTTTTAAGAATAATGCTCCGTATTAAATTTAACTAAATGTCGCTGGAACTGGAAAATAATTATAATTTGGATACGAGTGGAAGAAAATGATGAAAAAAAAATTCAAAAATTGAATACGTACAAAGGTAGGTAATTATTAGTAAGTATTTTATTATATTTTTCAAAAGGGCCTCTTCCTATAAGATGGTGAAATCTGCCTTTGATCCAAAATGGGTGAAAAAAAGGTTCTAAATGATAGGTACACTTGATATAGGAACTCTTCACATAAATTTTTTACCCACCCTCCACCTCACTCTTTCCAGAAATATAGAGGGGGTGCAAAGGATGCATTTGCACCGGGCCCACATTTTTTGAAGACATAGTAAGGGACGCGAAGTTTCTATTTTACAATTTATTTTGAAAAAATCTGCTAAAAAAGAACAATTTTTTTTTGCTAAAATTAAAATTTTTCAAAATTTTCCTCTTAAAAAGATTAGGTACCAAAGCAAAAAAGGCAAAATCAAAAAAAAAATCGAGAAAGGTTTAAAAACTCAATTTTCAACAATTTTTTGGGGGAAAAAATCCTGAAAATATTTATAGCACTGGGTCCGCATTCCTTCTCACCGGCTTTGGTTTTGACAGATTTGTATTGATAAGTAAACATTGATTTTGATAATTTGAGGATTTTGAGAGGGTAGCCTGAGATTCCCTGAATTGTTGAGATTTTGTGAAGGTAGCAAATTTTTTCTCTTTTTCTCAATTTTTGGTCGATTTACAGGTGATTTTCCCAAATTGTGAAGATTTTGTGAGGTTGTCGGAAAATTCCTGAATTGTGAGGTTTTTTTGATGGTAGCATGAAAATCACTGAATTGCGAGGATTTTGTTAGGTCATCAGGGAAATTCTGAATTATGACGATTTTGTGAGGGTAGCGGGTGAAAATCTAAATTGTAAGGATTTTGTGAGGGTAGCAATTTTTCAATAATTTTCAATTTTTGACCGATTTACAGGCGATTATGCCACATTGTGGGGATTATGTGAGGTTAGCGGAAAAATTCTGAATTGTGAGGTTTTTGTGAGGGCATAGCGGGTGAAGGTCTAAACTGAGAGGTTTTTGTGAGGGTATTGCAAGTTAAATTCTCGATTGTGAGGATTTTGCGAGGTTAGCGGGGAAGTACTGAATTTTGAGGATTTTGTGAGGTAGCAATTATTTTTTGATTTTTTCAATTTCTGGTTGATTTACATGCGATTATGCCAAATTGTGAGGATTATGTGAGGTTAGCGGAGAAATTCTGAATTGTGAGGATTTTGTGAGGATAGTGGGTGAAATTCTTAATTTTGAGGATTTTGTGTGGTTAGCGGGGAATTTAAAAATTGTGAGGATTTTGTGAGGGTAGCTGGTGAAATTCTGAATTGTGAAGATTTTGTGAGGTTATCAGAGAAATTCTGAATTATGACGATTTTGTGGGGGTAGCGGGTGAAATTCTGAATTGTGAAAATTTTGTGAGATTAGCACGAGAATCACTGAATCGTGAGGATACTGTGTGGTTAGGGAGTGAAATTCTAAATTGTGAGGATTTTGTGAGGGTATCGGGAGGACTTTTTGTGGGTAGCCTGAGAAGCACTGAATTGTGAGGATTTTTTGAGGGTTATAGCGCGTGAAAATCTGAATTGTGAGGATAATTTCAGGTGCTAAAGTCCTTTGCTCGAATTTGGCGATTGAAATTTCAAAATTGCATTATCACTCTCTAAAATATAAAGATCTAATCAATGAAAAAAGCTGAAATTTAGTAGATGCTCTATTTTTGACCTTCCAAATTGATTGAAAGCAGTTTCGAGATGTTTTGGAGCCTCCAACCAATTATGAAATTCTCCAGCCCTGGAAAAAATCTCATAAGCACCCATATCGCAGATTACGTACTTACCCATTTGATCGATTAAAGTACAATTTTCCAAAATTTATAACTGTCAATTCAAATCCACATTTTTTACATAAAATTTTCCTGAATTTTTTTTTTAAATGCCAACAGTGTACACATTTAAATAAAAAGCTAAAAGTTGGTAGAAACCCTATCTTCGACCAACCAAAATGATTGGAAGCGATTTCGAGATGTTTTGGAACCTCCGGGAAATTTTAGAATTCACCAACACTGAAGAAAAGCCTATAAAAATGATCCATAATATGAATTCTATCACCTATAATCGTCTGCTTCCAAGTGATTTGGAAGACCGAAAATAGGGTGTCTGCTAACTTTCAACTTTTTACTTCAATGCAAACGCTGCTGTCTCATTTTCCAATTTTTTTCAGAAAAATTTTCTGTTAAAAAATGTGGATTTGACCCGGCAGTTACCAATTTCTGAAAATTGTGCTTTTATCGATCAAATAGGTCATCCGCATGGGTTATCGGAGTTTTTAGTTGCTAAAGTTTATGATAAATAGAGAATATTTATGGGATTTTCTTCATTCTTGGAAGATTCCAAAATTTTCTAGAGGCTTCAAAACGTCTCGAAACTGTCTTCAATCGATTTGGGAGGTCAAAAATAGGGTATACCTATAAATACTACATTTCAGATTTTTTCGTTGAATAGATCAAATTTTTATATTTTACGGGGCGAAGAGATAGGCAATTGACTAATTATGATACTTACTTATTTCAAAATTGTCGGTTGGGATACCTTTCCGTTCCCTATCATGAATTTCTACGAAAAGTTGAGTTTTTTTTACTAAAATTTCATATTTCTGTAGGTAATAGAATATTTTCAAACATAATTATTTTCAAATTATATCCCTGCTGTACCAAATCTGCGTACAACAGTGCCATAAATGTGTCGCTATATATGTCACAGAAATTGGGGTATAAATTTCCGCCTTGTATGTATCACTTCTGTCACTTTCTATTTCCAATTTTATGTGCCTTATGTAAAGGCACATTTTAGTTATTTAATAACGTTACATAAATGTGCCTTATAGGGAGGAAATTTATACCCAATTTTATGTGCCATACATTAGGGCACTTTTCAGTAGTTCAAAAAAGTGACATAAAAGTGCTTTATTGGGAGGAAATTTATACCCAATTTTATGTGTCATAGATTAAGGTACTTTTCAATAATTCAAAAAAGTGCCATAAAAGTGCCTTATTGGGAGGAAATTTATACCCAATTTATGTGCCATACATTAAGGCACTTTTCTGTAACCCAAAAAAGTGAAATGAATGTGCCTCACAAGGCGGAAATTTATACCCAATTTTATGTGCCTCTTCCTAAGTGCTGCAAGGGTGCCTTATTTATGTTACATATATGTCACATTTGATCTAGGTCTATTTTTTTCTAATTAAGTAGCCTATGTAATTAATAATTACTTTATATATTAATGACACATAATACACACATATATAACCTTACCTCTATGGCACTTGGAAACTGGTAGGGGTGGTATTCAAACTCTGGATATCTGGATTTTACATTATGCTCATCTTGGTTTAGTGGAGCACGCCACCATGTCAGGTTGTAATTTAGATAGTAAAAGAAATACTTAAACATGAAATAAGTGAAATTTTTTTTCTTCAATTTTGATCAAATTGGGATTTTTTTTGTTTTTTTGGTTGATCATAATAAAACAAAATTTTAGGGCACAATAAGCAAATTTTTGTTTCTCTCCTTTGGGGGCTGGAGCCTCAAAATCTATAATTTAGGAGAAAAAGGGAAATAAAAGCCTATATAAACTTGAATTTTGCTACTTTTTTGAGTGATGGGTCAAAACCTAATCTATTTATTGATGTAGAATACAAATTTAACAATTTTTTTCTCTGGGGAATGTAGGGGTTGGTAGAGGTAAGGCTTAAAATTTTTAAAAATACTTTGGAATTTTTCTAGGTGCCATTTATGTTACA
Source organism: Pseudococcus viburni (assembly GCA_033439095.1). Taxonomy (NCBI): domain Eukaryota; kingdom Metazoa; phylum Arthropoda; class Insecta; order Hemiptera; family Pseudococcidae; genus Pseudococcus; species Pseudococcus viburni. The sequence continues at coordinate 271,935 of JAVBJF010000441.1, read as the reverse complement.
TATCAATGGCACATAAATATAATATAAATAATGTAAGATTTACTTGACATGAATCAGCTACCAGGATATACCATTTATGGCACTTAGTGACTGTGACCAAATCTGTGTGTGTAGGTATGTCACATAAAAGTGGGTATAAATTTCCGCTTTGTAACAGTCATTTCTGTCACATTTTTATACCCAATTTTATGTGCCATACATAATGAACACTTGTCAATGGCACATGGTCATGATCATCTGAGTGCAAGTACCCAACTACCATTTTCACTTTTTTATGGCACTCGTGTATGTCACATAAAAGTGGGTATAAATTTCCGCCTTGTAAGCGTCATTTCTGTCACATTTTTATACCCAATTTTATGTGCCATACAAAATGGCACTTGTCAATGACACATGTCATGATCATGTGATGGCATTACTACAGTTCATAGTTTTTTCTGCACTTTTAGCTGACATATGGATGGGCCATAAATGGTGCTTTTTTCATGAAACATAAATGTCCCATCAATAAGGGTATGTTATGTGACATAAAGTAACAGGTTTAATGACGCACCGATGCATCATAAAACCTGTACCTTTATGTCACATAACATACCCTTATTTATGGGACATTTATGTTTCATGAAAAAGGCACCCTTTATGGCCCATCCACATGTCAGCTAAAAGTGCAGAAAAAACGATGAACCGTAGTACTGCCATCACATGATCATGACATATGTCATTGACAAGTGCCATTTTGTATGGCGGATAAAATGGGGTACAGAAATGTGACAGAAATGACTTTTATAAGGCGGAAATTTATACCCACTTTTATGTGACATATCATACACAGATTTGGTACAGCAGGGTGCTATGTTCATCGTTTTTTCTGCACTTTTTGCAGACATTAGGATGGGCCATAAATGGTGCCTTTTTCATGAAACATAAATGTCCCATAAATAAGGGTATGTTATGTGACATAAAGGTACAAGTTTTTTGATGCATCGGTGCGTCATAAAACCATGTGCCATAAATGATCACTTTTTCAAGGCACATGAATGTCTCACCAAGAAGTGCATGTCATGTGACATAAAAGTACAGGTTTTATGTAGTGCCATAATTTATAGTGACATTAATGCACAATAAATATGTGAGGGTTACGGTCCCTATACTAAAGTTGCTTTCATGTTACATTTCAATGACACATAAATTCAGCATTAATTATGTCACATGTATGTTACATGAATATGTCCACTAAATGTTAATATATCAACGCATCATTTTTCAGCACTATGTAATGTGCAAATCACAGGTCCATAAAACTACACAATAATGTGACGGGAAAAAAGCACTGAATTATGGCACATGTCCTAATCATAAACGTGCAAGTGGTATAGTTCATCGTTTTTTGTTCACTTTTAGGTGACATCATGATGTGCCATAAATGGTATATTTTTTATGAAACATTCATGTTTCATGAATAAAGGCATGCTATGTGACATAAAGGTACAGGTTTTATGGTGCACCATTATTGGCACAACTTTCATGGCACGTTTATGTCACCTAGTGCCATAAAAAAGTGAAAATGGTACAGCCGGGATGTTAACCTACCTAAATGAACCATTACAATCGATTACAATACTAAGTATTATAAAGTTGGGGTTAAACTTTCTTTAATAGATATTGAGGCTTACGAAGAATTTATAGCCATTAGGTAAGTGCATCCACACACTATACCTAATAACTATCCTCAAGAGTCTCTGTATTTGAATAGATTTTATGCTCCTGGGCTGCGTTCAATTTTTGAATTATGTGTTCTTGGCTTTCTGCTGCCGAAAGAGAAAATGCAATTTCTCATACTTGGACATAAATCATTCGAAATTTTTTTTCTTTCTACTCGAATGTGAAATACTTACCAGCGTTTTTTCCACTTCCATTTTCATTATTTCGTTAAAAAATTGTTGAATGAAGAAAAATTAAAATTTAAAAAATACGGTAATTATTTATCGCGGAAAAGTAAAATGGTTGTAGCAACTAGCACGTACGTTAAGGTGTCCTTAAAAAGTTACGAATCTGAAATGCATTAAAAACCGCTTCTAGCATTCTATTGTTGAAAAATAAACATTTTCGTCGTTGAATAATGAATTACGTTCGCTTCTTGTCTTTAATTTATTTTCAAAAATGAATTCAACTTTTTATTTGATAACCACAGGGGTGGCAACCTTTGTATAGCTTATGTAGCAAGATGCTACACCCAGAAACAGCTCGCTACACCCGAAAAATTTTCAATTTCTCACAAAAGATATAGCTGGATAAGGGATGAATTTGTCCCTCAGTACTTTTGGGCTCCTAAACACTTTAAGAGATGTATATTGACTAATGTCGAAAAGAAGTGCATTTTTTTGTTCTCTAAACATGATTTTTCAAGTGTTTTAATATCAAATTTTCAGCATTGAATTCTGACCCCTCCCCCATTTTTTCCCCTAATTCTCAACCCCTCCCTTATATAACTTCTGGGTGCGCTTATGGTTGCTAGAAGGAATACCGGAAGGGTGAAATTAAATGCCTTTTTTCAAAAATTAATTTTTTACATTGCCAGCCTTTCTTCCGGCAGGGTTATTAAACCTTGAGGATTTTTGCTGCACCCGGAAAAATTTTAAACCCCCCCCCCACCCAAAAAAATTTAGCATATCACCAGAATATGACCACGTTTTTCATCATTTCATTAGTAGGTCTAGGTACCTACTTGATAATATTCTGTCATGTCGTTTATTCATTAATTATAATGCATAGTAGGTTGGTGGCAAGGTACTATAAGTACCTGAGCAGAAATGTTTATTAATTGGGATTTTTTTTTGTTACTTACATTTTCTATTTCTTATTTTTGTCCTTCCCATAAAAAATGGGCCAACTTTTACGTCCCTTGAACGAAGTAGAGGGAGCTACAACTTCAAAAATCTTATTTTTAGAGGAAAATGAACCACTTTCCGGGAAACAAGATCTGTAAAATTCGAAAAAAATCCACTGTGTAATGTGATAAGAAACATTTTAAAATAATTTTTTAAGAATTCTTAACTTAACAGAACTGGAGAAAAACAAAATTTGTAGCAGAAAATTGAAAATTGATATCATATTCTAGTGTTATGAATTAGTGAGGTCTCAATCGTACAAAAAAAGGCTTCCGCGCGATATTCCTGTTAAAATTGATTTTATGATTGATTTTTATTCTGGGCACTAAAACAAATAAATTTAGCTATTTAGCTTGGATGCCTATTTTTCCCCTCCCCCTTTTCCCCGGGCCGCAATGAAAAAATTTTCAAACAAAAGTTGTTCCTCGCTACCTAATTTACATTTTTATTTCTCATCAAAATCTATTTTGGAGCAACTCCTGCCCAACAAAATTTGGAAATAAAACATGTTCAAGGAAAACTTCAAAATCACGTTTTCTTCATTTTCAACAAAAAGTTTCAGAGATACGGAAAAATTTGTAACCACCAAAAGTATTCAGAATTGAATTTCCTTTCCAATGAGCTTTATCACAACCATTTTCACTAACTTTTCCCGACAGAGTGAACCTCTTCCCCTCCCCCTTATCTCAAAAGTTGAACTCAAGAAAAAAATTGAACTATTTTTGTTCTTCGATATCTAATGCATAGTTTAATTTATTATCGGAATTCATTTTGGAGCAAATATTGTTCATAGGTCCAACTTTTGTGATACCGGGGAAAGGGGAGAGGTTCACTCCGTCGGGAAAAGTTAGTGAAAATGGTAGTGATAAAGCTCATTGGTAAGGAAATTCAATTCTGAATACTTTTGGTGATTACAAATTTTTCCGTACCTCTGAAACTTTTCGTTTAAATGAAAAAAACGTGATTTTGAAGATTTTTCAAAACATATGTTTTATTTTCAAAAATGGAGCGCAAGAGTTGCTTCAAAATTAATTTTGATGAGAAATGAAAATGTTGATTAGGCGCTGAGGAACAACTTTTGTTTGAGTTTTTTTTTTCATTTCGACCCATAGATAAGGTGATACACGCGTTTGAAATGTTGGGGTGAACCCTGGGGAAAGGTGGAGGGGGAAATGGGCATACGGGCTTAATTTCTTTGTTTTAGTGTCCAGAACAGGAATCAATCATAAAATCAATTCTAACAGGAATATCACGCGGAAGCCTTTTTTTGTACGATTGAGATTGAGACCTGACTAAATACTTACTCTCAATAGGTATTGATTTCATTCCCTTTCAATTTTGTCTACCCACTCTTTTTAAATTTTCTTCCTTCGGGCTAGCTAGAGAAGAATTGAAAAGTGGCTGAAAAAATTAAAAAATTAAATTATACATATCTTCTTTGTTTTGACTTCTCGAAAAAAAATTACTTCTTCATTTTTTTAAAGGATTCCTCTTCCCCTTCTATTGCTTCAGAATTCTCAATTTGAGCGATTTGGGAGAATACTTGATCCAGAGAAATTATTTTCACAAAAAATTAGGACTTATTCAAAATCAAAATTCTATGTAGGAGGTTACAAAAATTCACTGCTAAAAAAAAGTGGCAACTAAACGTAAGTAATCCATTAACAAAGTTTTGATCTTGTACCTAACGTAGAAATACAAAATTATTACCTATTAAACATTTAGTTCAACTTGATTACTTGAAAATCACCCCTCAAACACAAAAATTACAAAACTATAGCAAAACACCACGTCGATGTAATTGTACAGCACCATCAGCGTCATTGGCAATGATATAACCGTCGAAATGACATTCATTTCTACGGAAATAACTCGGTCGCTTTTCATTTTCGCAACTTTGAATCCTCTTACGCGTCGATCTTTTATTCTAAATAGGAAAAGTTTTCATAAAATAAACTATTTCAAAAAATACGCAATCTTTATACTTTTGGAAAATAGAATAAAACTTGACCCAATATACGAAACTCTTCCTCGTACGTAAATATATAAAAATCAATTTTATCAATTTTTTTTTGTTTTACACAACAATGAAAATTATATAATTTGGTTGTCGTAAACAAGAAACGAATTTTAATGCAACAATTTCACTCGAGCCAAGTTTAGGCTGTAATTTAGAAACTATATGACATTTCATTTCGAGTTAAAAATTTTGTGAAATCTTTTTTTTCCACCCTTGTTCGTCGAAACACTCGGAGTATAGTTTAGTCTGCTGCATGGTTTGTTGAAAAACTCCGACGGTAAGTTTTCAGCTGAACAAGCTTCGTAAGAAAGTTTTTTCAAAGATATTATGTAAATTATCCTCTTGTGCTCAATCTATTACAAGTAAGTTCAACTTATAATTATAAAAGACGCGTTTTATTCGAAAACGTTTAAAATTTTGCTCAGTTTTGGTTGAACGTTGGGTAGGTGAGTAATATTTTCACGGTGTAAAAAATTATATTTATCAATTTAAAAATACGTACTATTCCGAGAGTTTTGTGTGATAGTGAAATTGAAATGATAATTTTTTTTGTTAAAAATAATTTATGTGAAAGTAGAAAAGTATATATAATTTATCTAAATTTTTTTTTCGCGTACACATTTTAATTTTTTTTTTTTTGAGATCGAGAATGACGAAACGATGATTAGATAGGTATCTACGTCTCGTAAAATATTTACCCGTCTGATTATAAAATTTAATACAACGGTTTCGTTTCAGAATAGTATAATAATGATTTGTTGTAAACGTAGGTCAACGTTTAAAATACCTACTGTTTCATAAGTGTCATTATCTAACGTTTGGGGTAAGATATTGAGGTTTAGCACATCTTTAGGGAATTTATCGTTGGTAATTTGTTTGAGTTAGTTTCATTACGGCTAATTTATGCGGTCATTCATTAAACTTCAATCAAGGTAAGATTAATGGGTAAGTTAAATAATGAATGCAAGCGAATCCGTCACAAAGAGCTTGGCTACCATAGCCCCCGCATGTTTCATTCACGTTAGTATTTATAATTTAAAACATATTTCATCCTTTAATTATACATTGATTGGCTTATCATTGTCCTGTGCCAAATTCTCCGATACCTTAAATACAGGTAACCGTAACTGCATCGATTGTATACAGAAAAATATAGATGGTTACACAAAATAGGTATCTACAAAGTATAATAGAGTGTGTGTAAAGAATAGGTCGTCTTTATGGGGAAATTGATGAAACACGACACATTTACTGATTAGGGAGGGAAAAAACATCAGATAGGAAATTTGACATGTTACCCATTTTGAAAATTGAAAGATTATTTAAAGTTCTACGTAAAAATTGAAACAAATTATATGAACAATGGAATACATGCAATTCATATTTAATCATGACGGGGGGGGGGGCATTTTGAGAACTGAATGCATCCCTTCTGATGTTTCACAAATATGAAAATTGTAGGATTGAGGAACGTATTTTGAAATTCACTGCTATGATCATGGGGTGATATTTGAGATGAAAATTCATCCCAAACTGATTTATGGGAATAAAATTCATCCTAGCCTCAAAAGTTTGAAAACCATGGGATAATTTCTGATAAGAAAACTGGTGTTGAAGAACTATCGATAGTTCGGACTATCGATAGTTTCGATATATCGTTAAGCAACTATCGATAACTATCGATACTATCGGTTGAATTTTTTTAAATGGGAGATTAGATTCCAAGTAATTCGGCAAAATCTTAGACATTTCGGCAAATTAAAAAAACGTTTGGAAATTTTGCAGCATAAGTAATGAAAAACTGAGCCTCTTAAAATTTCAAGTTTACTGTCCTCTTTCAGAAATTACAATCCAACTCTAAAATTACTTACTCTCAAAGCAACATTTTTCAAAAATTTCGGCCTCGCTACGCTCGGTCTTATTAAATTTTTTCTTCCATAATTTCAAAACACTTTAAATTCTATAAAAATGATTTTTTTTCGTATTTTTCCTCAAAATTATTCTAACTAATTTTATCAAATTATTTCTCATTAAAACTCATTTTCGAGGTTTGGAAATCAAATTTTTCAAAAGCTTCAGCCTCGCTGCGCTCGGCCATGTTTATTTCTTCTTAAATAATTTTTGAGGAAAGTTGGCCGATTTTTTATTCAAGTTAATTAATTTAAAACATTGTTTTATGGCATTTTGAATTTAAGGTCTTCAAAAATTTTTGCCTTCGCTTCGCTCGGGCCAAATTTATTTCTCTCCTATTCACATTGAAACTATAATCTTTGAAATCAAATAGGCTTAGGAAATTCCATCGGATTTTTCAACTATACATACAATGAAATTACTGAGGGAAATATTCAGGCATGAGCAAGAATGAGCCGTTAATTTTTTTATGCAAGAAATTTCGTTGTTCATGAGCAGGGATGAGCAAGAATGGCTTTTAACAATGAAAATATATTCGAAAACCCAAGGAATAATTTCCAGGCGTGAGGAAGATTAAAAATTGACCTGAACATGATGTTACTTTTCAAGTTTTATACTCAATTACTCGAACCTATCTCAAAAAAGCAACACTGTTCCGATATATCGATAGCGAAATTTCACTATCGATAGACTATCGATAGTCTTCACTATCGATACTATCGAAATACTATCGATAGTTCTTCAACACTAAAGAAAACTCATTCCAATAATCATCCCAAACTCAAAAGCTCGGAAAAATCGTGAGATGATATCTGAGATGAAAATTCATCTCAATAATCATCCCGGCCACAATGGGCTTGGAAAAATCTAGGGATGTTTTTTAGGATGAAACATACATTCTAATAATCACCCCAGCACGAAAAGCTCGTGAAATCGTGACATAATTTTTCAGATGAAAATTCATTCCAATAATCATCTTCAGCCTTGAAAGCTCGGAAAAATCGTTGGTTGATTTTCGAAGTGAAAATTCATCCGACAATTCATCCCAGTAATATTCCCGGTTTCAAAAGCTCGAAAATAGAATGATTTCTAGATTTGAAAAACATTCATTCCAATAATCATCCAAAACTCAAAAGCTTTCAGGGTCGCTGATTACGAATCTGGCGTTGGTTTATGGCGATTGGCGCTCGTTTGCTCAAAAATCGCGTTTTTGAGGTGAAAATTGGCCCAAATTTATCGCTGGCTGAAAATGGTCGGAAAAATCGTCCAATGAATTTTTTGGGATGAAAATTCATCCCAATGATCATTTCAGGCATAACAAACCAAAATAATACCTGCGATTAGACTGGGATTAAAATTAATCCCAGATTAATCGCAGGATAATCTTACACCGAATGGACGTGCCAGGTGTCTAGAATGGGGTATTCGGACACGGCGAATTAAATGGCGCCATCAATTTTTCCCAAACGGTCGCCGTTTTCGAGATATCGGCCGTTTTCGAGGCCAATTTTGTCCAAAATAAAAAGTGTCTCAAAACATGCGAAAAGTGTGTTTTTCGACTAATTCAGGGTCGCTGATTACGAATCTGGCGTTGGTTTATGGCGATTGGCGCTCGTTTGCTCAAAATTCGCGTTTTTGAGGTGAAAATTGACCCAAATTTATCGCAGGCTGAAAATGGTCGGAAGAATCGTCCAATGAATTTTTTGGGATGAAAATTCATCCCAATGATCATTTCAGGCATAACAAACCAAAATAATACCTGCAATTAGACTGGGATTAAAATTATTCCCAGATTAATCGCAGGATAATCTTACACCGAATGGACGTACCAGGTGTCCAGAATGGGGTATTCGGACACGGCGAATTCAATGGCGCCATCAGTTTTTCCCGATCGGTCGTCGTTTTCGAGATATCGGCCGTTTTCGAGGCCAATTTTGGGAAGTGTCTCAAAAACTCGCGAAAAGTGTGTTTTTCGACTAATTTGGGGTCGCTGATTACGAATCTGGCGTTGGTTTGGCGCGATAGGCGCTCGTTTGCTCAAAAATCGCGTTTTTGAGGTGAAAATTGGCCCAAATTTATCGCTGGCTGAAAATGGTCCGAAAAATCGTCCAATGAATTTTTTGGGATGAAAATTCATCCCAATGATCATTTCTGGCATAACAAACAACTTGTATTGGTGTCATTTTTCAGTAATAAAAACAACCTGCGAGTCCAAACAGCTGACGAGTCATCGTTCGCAACGTCCGTTATAGCGAACATGAAATATTTGTACTGAAGTGTGCTACAGTTCGCAATGTTCGCCCAGGCGAACATCTTATAACTCAGCCCCTAAGGGGTTGAAAAATTGGAATTTTTTTTGTGATTTATGGACCTAAAATAACTGTAAAATATTTTTAAAAAGTTTATCGAATCATTTCCGCGAACTTACGAATTTAAGGGTTAATTACATAAAAATTGAATAAGAAGTTTAAAAATAAAAACAATGAATTATAAATAAATAAATAAATAAATAAACACAAAAGTAAAAAAGTCGGTAAAATGTTGAATGAAATTTTAAAAAACAGGTATTACCACTTCGAGAAACATCGAATAAACGTGATGTTTTGGAATATAAACATAAATACACTCTTAGTTTTAAGTAAGTCGAAAATTGCCCTACTCCTTCTTCTTGGTTTCTTTTTCCAGATTTTGTATGGTGGTTTTCGACTTGTGTAGCAAATGAGATTTCGCTTTGATCACCGCTTGCTCTAGTGCGGCCATGTCACCATCAATCACAGGCTTTCTGACCACCATTTTCGCATTTGGAAAATCCTCCAAGTATTGACAAGCTGGTGGCGCGCAAGGGTCGGTGACGTATCTCTTAGCATTTACAACAAAAATTCTAAAACACTTTGAAAGGTACGACCCGGCATCAAATTTATCATCCTGCAGAATAAATTTTCCTGCGTCGTGATGGAATGTGTTTGCCCAATGTAAGGCTCCTAAAATCCGTTGAGCAATGAGCGGAAATGGACTATCAATTTCGTCCATCACACATGTTAACCAGATCTTCCAGTCGATCAAATCTGGATCTTTTAACGAGTCTTCCGGAGTTACTGCGAGTGCATCGAGAAACGCGATAAATCTTTCGCACATGCTAGGTTCGAATTTTACACGTTTCTTCGAATATTTGGTCGTTGTTTCTTCGCTGGCTGACTCCGTATGCTGCAATTGTTGGAAAGAACAGGTTTCCGGATCATGTAACGTCAGGTCGAAACGATTTAGAATTCTTTCAACATATAGATGACTTTCCAAAGTAAAAAATACTATCATTTTGGCCGTGAAAAGAGGATTAGCCTCACAGTAATTCAAGTCTTCCAATACGGTTTCATTAATAAATTTAACTTCCGTATATGGAATAAATGTTCGATAAAAATTGGCGCATTTCTCATCTTCCAAATATTTTTCGTGCGTGTCACTTAATCTAGCATAGGCCGGGAACAAAGAAGCATACTTTGAGTTCAACAAAAAATACGCCGAGCTCACGGCTGCATACTTTTCTGATAGGCTTTTCGTCGTATTATCTTCGGTTTGAGATGGCTCGCAATTATTCGAGTAAACAAGGATCGTAAATATTATGAAACATACGTGAGTCATTTTCACTGATTATACGTAAATATAAGTATAAGTACATAGGTACGTATAGAAGTCCGAACAAACGTCGAATGAGCAGTATCCAAATTATCGAGGCGGTGATATCGATTCTGTAATACGTAATCTTATAGTCGATCACATTATCTCTGCCAAATGTAATTATGATAATGAAAGCATATGCGATTTCATCTGATAACAGTGTGATAACTTTTTTGAACGTTTCGCTTAACAACGTCGATAAAACAGTTTCCGCTGACAATAAACATAAGCCTGATATATCCATTATGTGTTTAGATGAAAAATCCATTACAATAATTGGTGTTCAAACCTTTTCCTTATAATTTCTCCATATTTGTTTACCCTCGTTCACGTCTTTACAGTTAGGTATATAACTTTATCAGACTATCTTGTAGCAATGTTGTATTCCTTGTATGCCACTCCAACTTGGGATCCAAGTCTTGCAATTGTTTCAAAGCTTTGGGAAATTCGCACTCAAATTTTTCATTGGACTTCGACACAAGTGATGCCAATTGCAGTGTACCTACAATTTTTAGGTAAATCCTTCTCAAAATGGGATTCAACATGGAGCTAGATAGTCTATTGTTGATGTCTCCCAAACATTTCATGGTGCAATCGAGGGAAGTTAAATAATTTCGTGGAAAGATCCCTATTAACAAAATTTTGCGTATAAGTATGCAGAAACGCATGCTTTTACACATAGCATATGCATGCGGGTTTTTGGACTTTTTTGAAAAATACGCATGCTGAATCAGCCTACTAATAGCTGGCGTAAAAGTTTGCGGTACGCAGGCGTATATGCAGACCTTTCTGCATGCGTATATGCACACTTTTCTGCGGGTGTAACCCCTGCAGAAAGGTCTGCATATACGCCTGCGTACCACAAACTTTTACGCCAGCTATTAGTAGGCTGATTCAGCATCATTATTGGTGACATTCCGTAGGTATTAAAAGGGACAACTTCGTTAGAAAACTGTTTTCGAGATGATCGCGTTTTGGGATGTTTGGGTCAAAAATGTTGGTCTTTTTTGTTTTTCAGTCGATTCGGATAGAAAATTTCATTCTCTTTCCAATGGTATGTCACAAAAGTACCCAAAGAGGTCGAATTTCTCCTAGGATGCTTCCTTTTTTCACAAAATTCACTTTTCTGTTGAAAAACTTGAAATTGTCAAAATTTGATGAATTGCAGTTTTTTAACAATAACATGCAAACAAAGCATTTTTGATAAAAACTAATACCGTATATAGAAAGGAAATTTTGAGCTCTACAATTTTGGTTCTATTTATTTTTTCGCTAGGACGCTTCCTTTTCTCACAAAATTGGGTTTTATGCTGAAAAAATCATTTTTCTAAAAAAAAAAAAGTACATGACCACTTTTTCAGAGCTGAATAACTTTTTTCCTTCGCTTCCTAGAAAAAAAACTAACCGCTCATTGCAGAAAGCATATTTTATGCTCTACAATTTTGGTTCTATTCATTTTCCCCCTAGGATGCTTCCTTTTCTCGCAAAATTCACTTTTCTATTGAAAAACTTGAAATTGTCAATATTTGACGAATTGCAGTTTTCCAACAATAACATGCAAACAAAGCATTTTTGATGAAAAGTAAATCCGTATAGATAGATAGGAAATGTGGAGCTCTGCAATTTCGGTTCTATTCATTTTTTCACTAGGATGCTTCCTATTCTCACAAAATTGGGTTTTAAGTCTAAAAAAATACAAAAAAAAGTAGTCGAAACGTTGAGCTCGTTTTTCTCGAAATGAACTTTTTTCAACTTTCATTTTCGAAAATTCACAGTTCGACCGGATATGAACGAAAATTTTTGGTTTTGGGCTCATTTTTTGAAGAATTTTATCTACTTGAGCTGGTAAGGAATATTCCTACCAAGATTGCACCATTGTGGGCGAGGTAGATAGGTTGATTCGGGTAGGTACGTGTAGCTTAGGCGAAACGTACGCACCGGCTACCTATCTACGCGATAACTCGCTAGGCTGAATAGATAATGTCAGGGATGGAAACCGGAACCGGAACCGGAACCGGTTCTAGAACCTTAACCCCTAAAAAACCTTTATTTTTGCTTTGAAAAATAACTAGAACCCTTAACCCTTATAAAAACTAGTGAAAAAAACCCTAACCCATAACCTAAATGAATTTGGAAATGAATAACCTAAAACCCTTAACCCTAAAAATTTGTTTGGGTTTTGGGTTACGGGTTTCGGGTTTTGAGGTTTCAATTTTTCAGGTTTTTTCCCGTTTTTTTCTGCAAGCAGTTCAGATTTTTGTGATACTGAAGTCTGAAACTAACTTTTTTTTTGAAATTGATTTTTAGGAATATTTTGTAAGTTTTTTGACATAGGTAGAAATATAAAATCGGTGTTGTCGGGCGTTCGCGTTCTGAACGCCCGTTCGTTCAGAACGGGCATAGTTTTTACTATTTTTGAACGGAACGTGAACGAACGCAAAAATTAGTGATTGAACGAGGAACGAACGGCGTTCAAAAAAAATGAACGCCGTTCATAAACTGAACGCCGTTCTCATAATTTTTCATTCATTTTGTGAATCATTGTTTGCAGTTTGCATGATAAATTGATAATTTGATCCAGAAAATTACGGATAGATAATTTTGAAGCAGATTTAGACTCCCATTGATTTTTTTCATCAAAATTCAAAATTGATCAAAAAGATTCCGTATTTTTTTTTAAAAAAAAGCAATGAACGGACGAACTCTGAACGCTGAACGCGAACGCTGAACGAACGATGAACGAACGCTTCCATTTTTTGAAAAAAATTGAACGGAACGCGAACGAACGCTAAAAAATTCCTCTGAACGATGAACGAACGGCGTTCAAAAAAAAAGGGAACGCGACAACACTGTATAAAATGAACAGTGAACAATTGATCATTCAACTTCAAACGTCCATATCTTCGTAAGAAATGATTTTCAAGACCTGGGATCAATTTTATTGGATTTTCTGACGTTTTTTACATCACAACAATAAAATTTTTTGCCCGAATGACCCTAATCAAATGAGAATTTTTTTTTAAAAAACCCCAAAACCCTAACCGGAACCTTAACCCGGAACCCTTACCTTCCGGGCAACCAGTAATCAAGAACCCCTAACCTTTATTCTAAAAATTGAAAAACCTTAGAACCCTTAACCTTTATTTTTTCACGAAAACCTTTACCCAAACCGAAAACCTTTATTTTTTTATAAAGGTTTTCCATCCCTGGATAATGTTCATCTAGTAATTACAGTACAGCGGTTCGTACATAGGCTATCGTTACGTACGTAACGGTGTGTTATTGTAAAGATAACGCCAGGTAGAATAGCGGCTCGATAGTGCACAACTTCGAGAACATTTGGTAGCTATCTACCTGAGCATTATGTCACATCTCGCTACTGTGATTGGCCCATTGGCTGCTAGAGGACATTATTTATCAGCCAATCAGGTGTGCTAGCTTCCTAAAGCCAGGTAGCTCGCGAGTATAAATAGCGGAGCAACACAGCGCGAGCTTCAATACGTTTTATATCTTGTTACTAGTCGCACCTTTGTGTGTTAAATGTTCTCACTTTTATTAATCGTGTATTATAGTATTAAAACGTATTCTTTTTGCTCTACGTATGTTAAGGAGTTATTGTGCGTCAATATTTCTCGAATACAGTTCTCCCACGGTTATTCGCGTATTTATTCGTACATCTCGATACGTAGTGTATGAGCTGATTGATTCAGATCTCCTGGCAGTCCTATCTTGAACAGATAGGTAGACCTATAACTCGTGCCTACTTAACCCCCACGAGTCGATAGGTTGGAGCAGAGTATTCCAGCATTGAAATCTCCATTTGGATGCTTAAATCATACGACTCCATCAAGGAGAAAATTATCACACCAGTTCATACTCACATGTGGTATGAATAACTCTATTTTTTCAAATCTCATTAAGTTATCCCTTTTAATACGGAACATCACATTTCATATCCAACTTCCTTTCCAAGGCTACATTTACAAATATATAATTTCAATTTGTTTACGAACAGGAACGTTGGATTCTCTCTGATTACAGGGTTGAGACAAACCCATTTGATGATTTTTCATTCGGTTTGGTTGAAAAAGAATCTACCGTTTTAGGCAACTACTTGTAGTCTAGTAGAATTAGCAAAAAAAAGGAGGGCTATAAGGAAAAATGAGAGGGCCAGCTGAATTTTGGTATACTGGTTCATTTTGATGCCCTGAACATGAATCCAAGGTGTACGGTCGCGTCTGGGTGCCGCGTCACCCCGAAATTGTGGATCTTTGCCCTCCATATCAGGTTTTTGGCCCATATCTGCCAAAATATTGGTTCTAGAGCAAAATGAGTCAGATGAAACTTATTCTACGTCAAATTTCCTATCAGATGACCATTTCCTGATACTTGTAACTCCGAGGGGGGTGGAGCTATAGTTGTTCAAAGAAAGAGGGTTTTCTCAAATAAACACATTTTTCACTTATATCTACCAAAATATTGATCCTAGAGCAGAAATGGGGTCTATGAAACTTATTTTACGTCAAATTTCCTATCAGATGACCATTTCATGATACTTGCAACCCCGAGGGGGTGGGGATATAGTGTTCAAAGAAAGAGGGGTTTCTCAAAAAAACACATTTTTCGCTTATATCTACCCGAATATTGACCCTAGAGCAGAAATGGGGGTCTATGAAAATGATACTTGCAACCCCGAGGGGGGTGGAGCTATAGTTGTTCAAAGAAAGGGAATTTTCTCAAAAAAAACACACTTTTCGCTTATATCTACCCAAATATTGATCCTAGCAGGGGTGCTGCGAAGGGGTATTCTTGACGAGCAACTCGTCGTTGAAAATTTTGGGGGGGCCGAAAAAAAATACAAAAAAATTACAAATTTAAATTTTAACGAGAAAAAAATAAATTAACAATAAATATTAGAAAATAATTAAAAACAAACCCCCTATAATTACAGGACCCCCTATCAATAGACGACCCCCCCCCCCATCAATGGATGGACCCCCCTACAAAAGTTCATCAATTTGATGCTAATTTCGCTCATTTTTAACTCAATAATGGCAAAAATTTTCTTGGAAACGTAAAAACATGTACTAGTAAACAGGTAAATTTTCATTCTTTTCAGCAACGACCCCCCAAATCAATATAATAGACCCCCCCCCCCATTGATAGACTGGACCCCCTCTAAAAAAATCAATTTCACCCAAATTTCGCTCATTTTTAAACTCAATAAAAATTGCCAAAATTTTCTTGGGAACGTAAAAATATGCACTTGTAATCAGGTGAATTTTCATTTTTTTCAGCGACGACCCCCCCCCCCCATCAATTTTATGCCAATTTTGCTCATTTCTTACTCAATAAAAATTTCTAAGATGAATTTTCATTTTTTTTTTTTTCAAAAACATTGCTTTCATTGAAAGGTTTTTATGTTCTGTTCTTTTTTTTTGTAGTAGGTAAATATACAATATCTTAGTACATTCCAAAAAAGAAAAACGAGTAGGTACCTATTTATTATCTAAAAAAAAACACACAAAAAAGGGTAGGTATTCATTTTATAAAAATGCAAAAAAAAGTAGATAAATATTTATTTTTTAGAAAAATGCAAAAACGAGTAAGTAGGTACCTACGTAGATAATTTTTTTTTTAGAAATATGTAAAGTAAGTAGATATTTATTTTTTAGAAAAACGCAAAAAAGATTATATTTATTTTCTAAGTAACATCTTCGAGTATAAGTAACTTAGATGCAGGGCCGGGGGCGTAGCGAATGGAGGGTCGGGGGGGGGGGGTATCTCACCCCCAGAAATGCTAGTATAGAAAAAGTTGGCAAATTCGTCTCAAAATGAGAAAAGTTGGCAAATTTGACCAATAACAATAAAATTTTTGAAGTAAACATCGCTTCTTCAGAAATTACAGTCCAACTCTGAAATTATACCTCCCAATTCTAAAATTTTCAAAAACTTTGGCCTCGCTGCGCTCGGTCTAGAATAATAAATAAACAAATGAATAAGTAAACAAAAAATGTATAAAAAAGCTTACATATACATTCGAAGGTTCAAAAGGAATTACACAGCAGACTTCGCATTATCATTAGTTTCAACAGGTTTGGTGGTTGTTGGTTCTTCAAAATCATGTTTCAGACCTTTCACTAATTCCCGTTGTAAGCTTATTTTTTTTTGGATTCCGTGAGGGATATCACTGGCCTTCGTTTTTCTCAATGTGAAAAATTGGTGCGATGGTCTCTTCCACGTGGTCGTGTGAATATATCGATCAAAATTTTCAGAAAAAATTGAAAAACATGTGAAAAGAGACGACGCCGAATCAAATTCTTTCACGCCAGGAACTAATTTCGCAGCTTCGTAGTGGAATTTGTGAGCCCAATATAAGGCTCCCAAAATTCGTTGAGCAAGGTACGGCAATTGACGTTTGTCTTTTTTCAGCATCAATGTTAACCAGATCTTCCATCGACGCAAATCTGGATTTTCTAACGATTCTAGCGAAGTTTTCAAAAGCGCATCAAGAAACGCGATAAACTTTTCGCATTTATTTGCCTGGAAGTTCTCCTTTTTCTTCTTACTATTGGTCGTAGTTTTTTTGGCAGCTGGGTTTTTCAAAATTTGGAAAGTACACGTGACCCGATCATTCATCGTAAGGCCGTAACGATTCAATATTAACTCAACATATTCTTGATGATTACCATCTGAAAAGAACGATTTCATGATCGAAGCGAAAATACAATCATTATCTACGTAATATCGGTCTTTTAATGCGGTGGAATTGATGAATTTTCTTTCCGTATACGGAATAAACAATTGATAAAAATCTGCACATTTCTTATTATCATAATATTCGCCATGCGCTGAACTCAAGCTAACATACGCTGAACTGAAAGAAGAAATTGCCGAACTCAACGAGAAATACGCCGAACTCATGGATTCATACTTTTTTAAGAAACAATTCTTTGCTTCCTTTTAATAAAATATACTACTTTTTTTTGATCGGTTTCTGCTCTTTTCAGAACTCACCGCTCTGCTCTAGCAGGAATCCGCGCCATTGAACTCATATATTAGTGGTTTGAGAGTTTTTTTTTTGTTTGTTGAACCCCTTTTTCTTTTCTTATCACAAAATTTGAATTGATTTCTGAATTTATCTTACGATCGTTTATCGTATAAATTAGAAACTTTTTTTTTTAAATAAAAAAAAGTAGTTATGTAATATGACTGAACGTATTGGGAAAGCATCGAAATCGAGTACGGTACGCAAATACATACCATAGATTAATAAAAAATTATCTAAATTCAGATTACCTATCTTTGAAATATTAATTATGCATTAATTTCTGCATACCTATCAAATTAAGTAGGAAGATAGTTACCTAATCACTTTTGCATTAGGTCGTCTCAAAAATCTGCCCTCATCATTTTAAATATTTTTCTAGTTTCGACATTCAGTAAATAATGAAAATATTTTCAAAATGACGAAACTGCATTGCTCGTTCAAATTTTTAAAAACTGTAAACTTCTTTTTAAAATTTTTCATCTTCAGATTCTCCAAATTATTTTACTCTAAAAATTTTACAGCTAGAAAATACAACGAGAAAAATTTTCAACAGTTTTGACGTTGAATTTTGAACAAAATTGATAGAAAACATCAAGCGTTCAGAAACAAATTCGGGATAAAATCTTAAAAAGTTAAAAAAAAGTTGGAGGTGAGAAGAATTTTGGAGTGACAAAATTGGGTTTCATGGTGTTTGAAGACTTTCGTCGCTCCTGTCAAATAGAAACGACTCAGTCATTCGTACAATTATTTATTTTCGCGCCCCATGCATTGCATATTCTTTGAAAATTCAATCGTGGGTATAAAAATGGTACCTTGGAACAGGTTCAGGTCCCAATAGTGTCATCTTCTTGCTTAAAATCGAATTTTGGCGAATAAGGCCTGAGTGAAATTAATTAAAACCATACCATAAGTCAGAACTTTCTTTAGGAAAATACGTCGAAATTTATAATTTTTTGCTTTCTACTGTTATTCAAATGGAATAAGGGTAATTAATATACATATTCAACGACTTTGTGAAGTTCCTATTCACTTATAACGAGTTATTGTAGTCGTAAAATTTGAAACTGCTGTATGGGAGGTGCTAATACAGCATGATTTTATTTTTCAATGCATGTAATTTCTGGTTCATAATGAACCAGAAATTACAATATTTGTACGGAAAATGTTATTATTGCTTGAAAAAATATGATTTCCGACATATGGTTGGTTTATATTTTCTATGTCTGCAATTTTTGGAAGGTGAATGACCTAAAGTGATGTAGGAGAATGTAAATAAACCATTTCCGATGAGAAAAGTCTTTTACAGAACGCAAATTTATTTTTATTCATCAAAAACAGTATCAAACTTTGTTTTGCGTTTTTCTCGAAATTTTGAAGTGGGGTCCATCAAGTTAAAAAAGCTGAATACTCTTAACCAGAGACGGATCGATTGTATTTTCATAAAATAATCGGAAATAATCTATGAATAAACGATTAATCAGTCCTAAAAATTTGAGTATTCCTCATCGGCTAGAAATACTTACGTGCATGACGTCAGAAACTCAAATTGTTTTGATTAGAAAAAAAATTACGTCACATATGATTTGACCAATCAGTTGGATTGGAAATCATCATAAGCAAAAAAAATCTCCGAAAAAGAAGTAGTTCCCCGCCCAGTGGGGACTGAAACCCAAAGTAATGTTGATAACAAAATGGTATGATATAAAGGTGAAATCCGCCCAAAAAACTTCCTCCTCTTCTGCGAAAAAAAATGAAAAACTTTTGACAATAAAATGTTATGATATAATGGTGAAATCCACCCACCATGAAAAAAATTAGTGGCCTTAAGAGTATCGATATATATCGATAATATCGATACTTCGCAGTATCGATAAGTATCGATACTCAAACGTGGTATCGAATGAGTATCGATATTTTTTGGTTTTTTTGATATTATTACATTTTGACTCGTTTTTGTGCCAAAACCCTGATCGTCAAATGTGAAGTCATGAATGTGAAAGGAAAATAGGAGACACGAGAATACGAGATTTGAAATCGATCGAAAATGAACTAAATTTTCATCTACACCATGCTATTTACGTCAGAAATACGAGTATTTTGAGGGGTCAGACGTACGTTATTATTAGGTTTTACTGTACTGGAAAAAATATCGATATTTATCGATATTATCGATACTGGCTTCAAAAATATCGATATATATCGATACCAAAAATTCTTTCGATATAAGGCCACTAAAAAAAATCCTTACTTTCTTGAAAACAAATTTCCAAAATAGAATTGGCATCAAAGTCGAAAATGGAACAAAAAATAAAATAAAAAATGGAAAAAGTGGTGGGCGGACAGAGCTCCTAATAAGTAATTGAAAGTATTTTTGTAAAATGAGAGCTCTGTTCGCCCACCACTTTTTCCATTTTTTATTTTATTTTTTGTTCCATTTTCGACCTTGATGCCAATTCTATTTTGGAAATTTGTTTTCAAGAAAGTAAGGATTTTTTTCATGGTGAGCGGATTTCACCATTATATCATAACATTTTATTGTCAAAAGTTTTTCATTTTTTTTTCGCAGAAGAGGAGGAAGTTTTTCAGTTTTTGTGATATCGGCCGTTTTCGAGGCCAATTTTGGCCAAAATGAAAAGTGTCTCAAAAACTCGCGAAAAGTGTGTTTTTCGACTAATTCGGGGTCGCTGATTACGAATCTGGTGTTGGTTTGGCGCGATAGGCGCTCGTTTGCTCAAAAATCGCGTTTTTGAGGTGAAAATTGGCCCAAATTTATCGCAGGCTGAAAATGGTCGGAAAAATCGTCCAATGAATTTTTTGGGATGAAAATTCATCCTAATGATCATTTCAGGCATAACAAACCAAAATAATACCTGCGATTAGACTATTAATCGCAGAATAATCTTACACCGAATGGACGTGCCAGGTGTCTAGAATGGGGTATTCGGACTCGGCGAATTCAATGGTGCCATCAGTTTTTCCCGATCGGTCGCCGTTTTTGAGATATCGGCCGTTTTCGAGGCCAATTTTGGCCAAAATAAAAAGTGTCTCAAAAACTCGCAAAAAGTGTGTTTTTCGACTAATTCGGGGTCGCTGATTACGAATCTGGCGTTGGTTTGGCGCGATAGGCGCTCGTTTGCTCAAAAATCGCGTTTTTGAGGTGAAAATTGGCCATAACTCTCGAACGAAGGTCCGACGACCGAAATGGACCTCGAATTCGGACTCAGCGACCTCGAATTAGCCTTACACCGAATTTTTGAAAAATTTTCCAAAATCGAAAAAACCATGAACTAACTCCTTACCGCTTTTTTGAGCCAAAAAAGTTTTTGTTCCCGATCGACGTGTGAATGGGTATATAATTCTGCTATCTCCATTTTAAAAAAACCATGGAGTTGCAAATATCAAACTTTCATAATTTGGAGAAATATACAGATGGTAAATTTCCACAACTTGGGAAAAGTTCAAAGTTTTTTCTTCATAACTTGAAAAAAATGAGGGAAAATGATGAATTTTTTCTGCTTGATGAAATATGGGTACAAATGGTAAATTTTCCCATGAAAATTATTATTTTATTAAATTAAAAAAAAGAAAAGAAAAAAATTAAAGAAATGGTCATTACCTGTGGGAAAATTTACCATTTGTACTCATATTTCATGAAGTTGGGAAAATTCATCATTCTGAACCTTCTCATTTTTTCTCTAGTTGTGAAAATTTACCTACTACTTATTTGTATTACTCTCCGACTTGGGAAAATATGAGTAGAAATAGTCAATTTTCCGAAGTAAATACTGAAAAATTTCAACCAGGAGAGGACCAGGAGAGTAAGTTACCACTTCACCCTCATGGTACGTCTCCTGGGGGCAGCTATGACGTGACTCGCTACTGCTGCAATCAACACAGCGCGTTACCTACTAATCACACCACGTAACTCGCGTGGGACTCATGATGCGACCCTCTCAAGGCAGTATTAATACTTCATCGCGTTTGCGGCACGGGTTAATGTGTACCAATTCGGCCAAAATTTTCTGGGAATTATTTTCTCATGGTAGGTAACCATTTCAGGGGGTAGCATCAAAAAAATTCAAAGAAAAAAAACACGCAAGTTTAACCCTAAATGTAGCGCAGCGGCGGAAAAGATGTTAGAAACTTTTTTTGATATATTTGATGTACCTGGGGTCCATAGGTAACGAAACATTTTTTTTCAAAATTTTCGAACCCATAGGGGCGAAATTATGAGATGTCCGCCAGAGCGAACATTGCGAACAACGCCGCAATTTCAAGATACTGTTTCCTGTCCGATATAACGGACGTTGCGAAGGTTGTCGCGGCAGAAGTTGACATTCCAAACCTGATTTTATTACCTTTTTTACGACATAAACAAAAATTCGACATTATAGTTGGCACTAATATTACACAAAACCCATAGGTGAACCAACTGAAGGTACATTTAATTTATAGGAGGGGGTAATAATCATCGAAAAAAGTATTTTTAGTGGAATGTGCAAAATGGGTATTTCAGTATAGGAGGGGGTAAAATGAAGCTTTTTAGGGTTTTTGTTTTCATATCGTCTCCTCAAATGAGGGCTGTTCAAAAAATAAGGTAATAACAGTAAGTCATTATATATAAAAGATGAAAGAGGTAGAATCAAAAGATAAATGACATCAAATTTTGATAATCTTGACAGAGAATGAATTGGGGGGGGGGGGGGCTTTTCAATAATCGTTGGAAATCTAAAAAATTGATCGAGTTTTTTCTAAATTATGTTGTTTAGGTGAAATAAATACGGAAAGTTCGAAATTAATGCTCAAAAAGTCAATTTGGGAGGGTGTCTGGGGAGGGGTGAGGGGGTTGTATACACCCCTCCCTGATGATTTTTTTCAAATTATGTTGTTTAGGTGAAAGAAATACGTAAAATTCTATTTCATTGCTCAAAAAGTTCATTTTGGGAAGAGGTCTGGGGAGGGGGTGAGGGGGTTGTATGCACCCCTCCCTTCATATTTACGCCAAAAAGGTTCTAGAAGTATAAAAATATTATATTCAACATTTGTTGAACCCTACTCACAGGGTAAATAATTTTTTTGAATAAGTAGGTAACCTACCCTCTGATAGGAACAGTTTCAAAAACATTGAAAAAATGGCGAATCTACTTACATCTCATTTGAGACACTGAAAATTAGTTTAAAATCATTCATACAACTATATCCCTAATCATTTCTTTGCAGAAATCGTAAAAAAACCTGGTGATGAAATATGCGTCATCGTTCGCAATGTCAGCTATAGTGGACATTAATTTCATTTGCAACATTTCAGGTATCCTCGCAATGTTCGCTATGGCGGACAGCACCTCTCAGGAGTTCATAAGGCAACTTATGAAAAATGTGAAATTTTTATCTGATAGGCATCATTTTTATCTACCCTGTTCACTCAAAATATTTTGTCGGCAAGACTTTCCGTACTAGTAATAAAATTTTAAAAAATAGATTTTTAGTATTTTGTAAAATTTGCAAAACAGCTTATTTTTCAAAGTGTGTAAAATGGCCAAAAATTGATGGATCGTTCTGAAATTTGAAAGGAGTATTAATAAAGCATCATTTTGAGTAACTGAGCAAAAAAATTTTTTCCAACTGCCTCCAAAAACTTTCTAGAATTTTTCAAAAGTTATGTCCGCTATACCGGACGATGCTACATTTAGGGATAAATAAGGGCCACCCTAATGATCATTGGAATGGATTTTCAACGCAAAAAAAATCATTCCACGATTTTTTCGAGGATTTCTGGGCTTCGATTAATTTGGGATGCATTTTCATTGCAGAATTAATCGCACGTTTTTTCTCGTTTTTGAGGGTTGAATGATGATTAGAATGGATTTTCAACTCGATAAAATCATTCCACAATTTTTCTGAGCATTTTTGGGCTTTGATTATATTTTGGGATGAAATTTCATCGCAGAATCCATCGCACATTTTTTTCGAATTTTTGGTCATCTTTTTCCCGAAAAAAACAAAGGATGGTTCTTGAAATTGATTTCCATTCCTAAAATGATGCCACCCTCAAAAGCTTGGAAAATCGTGGGATGATGATTGGTGAAAATGGTTTTCATCAGAAAAGTCATCACAAAATCAAGAATATCTTGGATAATTTCGGAAAATGCTTTTCAACAGAAAAATAATTCTAAAATCAAAAAAAAAACTGAGTTGATTTATAACTATCTGACAACAGATTTAAAAATCGGAAAATCATATCTAACTACCCGACCATAGATTAAAGAATTGGAAAATCAAATCTGACTATTCAGCACTATCACTTAATACCATTTTGATAAAAAATTTTCATGAAAATACAGGTGTAAACTCCCCTAAAAGCATGAATCAAATGTTGAAAAACATTGAAACGACGAACAACTTTTTGACAAGGATAGGAAATAATTAAACAGATTTTTTTGCAGGGAAAAAACTTTTTAGATAGGTATACTTTAAATTGGAATTTGACACGTGGGGTTACACATATGTATGTACCTCGTGGGCGACAATACAACAATCTCGAGTGATATATGACTATTTTTTGTATTACATCAACGAGATGTCATCGTGCATATATATACCTATATTCGCATTCCTCTTTCCGTGTAGGAGAAATATCCATTTTAAATGAATTTATATCGTTCCTGTTCAGATTTCAGCCTCTTATTTCGTGCAAAAAAAATCAATGTCGGTAGCTCGGTATTTTTCATATTCAACTTTTTAACAATACTTTATCATTTTTTTTTTCACTTCAACGGCAAAAAGTACCCATATATGAGTAGGTGTAAGCCAAGCCGGTATGATTTTTCAACTCGTGTAAAATAATTGCTGGTATACACGTATCATGATACCCTGCCTCTCCCGCATCGCGTGTAGGTATTTATATTCGCATACAGATTCGTACGTCGTGAAACTGAGAAACACTGTTAATTAACTAAAAACAAAAGTTGGTTACTTTTGAAATTACACCAGACGTTTTACTGTATGTATTAATGTAGGTACTATATCCGGATAGGGCGAGGTACTTAGTTGCAGACAAAGTTGCATATTTAATTTTACGAGTACATAAACCAACTCGGTTGTCGTTTCCTCCTATATGAATTATTCTCAACTTTTCAGCCATAAATGAAAGCAATGTCAGTTTTTCTCCTTCGTCTTGTCGTTTGGTTTGAAATTTCAGAATGGGATTTAGAATGTAGGGGCGTAATGGAATACATTACTTACTTGTGTATAAATATAAGAATGCCGTTGACTTTTATGACTTGCGAATGAAACAAAAACCAATCATTTTTAGAAACGAGAACACGTGTAAAAAAAAGACCAAGGGGCCGAAATCATTTTTACCTAGAACAAAATGAAAACATTCACTACCTCACAATAATTATTCGTAGAACAAAAAAGGAAAGCGCTCAAATTATTTTTAAAATGCCTCCCTCCTCACTATCTTAAATTGAAGATGTGCTTTCCAAAGTGTCCTAAGTCAAAACAATAGAATTTTTTTCAGAAAACGAAAAATACGTTTGTACTGTATGCCTTTGAAGCATTTTTTCTGCCACCAAACTAAAATGTATTGTACAGTGGTATACCGAAAATGTGGTGAAAGTCTCGATCTCCAAAAATTTGATCATTACGAGCTATGACCCTTCAAAATTGACTAAGTAATTTTTTTCAAAAATTGACTTAGGCCACTTGGAAAGCACATCTTCAATTGAATCAGTGAAAATTCTCTCATGAAATAGTCAGAATGTAGTCACTGCAGAAATAAATGAAAAAGTACTGATTCAATCAGTGAATTTTCAATTTTGAATCAGAAATTTTTTTCCATTTACTGATTAAATCAGTGAATGTAAATTTTTACTGATTCATTTCAGTGGTTATTGAAAAAATTACGGATTCGAAAATGAAAATTCACTACTTAATTGAATCAGTATAGTTTGACACTAATTGGCAGTGAAATTTCACTGATTCTTTGGTAACTCAATTCTGGCTATTTCTTCAGTGGATTTTCACTGATTCAAATTAAGAGAACATCACGTTCCAAAAACAATTCATTTTCAGAATTAAATCTTACTTGAATATAAAATTATTTTAATTTTTCAATTTGAAATTTATTTCCATCTGGAAATTTTAGCTCGAAAAAATTAAAAATGAAAGTCCAACTTTTGAATTCTAATCGAAACAAATTTGAAATAGAACTCACATCTTTCCCAAGTCATTTCGAGTTTCAAATTTGAAAACATTCAATCATGAACTTAAGCGATTTCTCAACAGACCAAAATAAACCGTCACTTTTGAAAATTTTCAAAAAATTATAATGTTGAAAGAATGGTCCGAAAATTACAGAAATTCTGGAGAGTCGTTCAGGATTAGATACGAAACTTGTTTATAATAATTTCCCAAAAACTGTTAAGAAATGTGCGGAGGTAGATATCAAAGAAAACACATATAATTTGGTTCTTTTTAAAGATTTTTGTATTTTCGAAAAATGGTAATTTTAAACGAATGGTGATGATCAAACATTGAAATTTTGGAGACTCGTTCATTTTATTATGAGACAACTTGAACAGCTCAGGACGCTCGGAGGTTATTTTTCAAAACTTTGACAATATTTTTTTAAAAATTACATTTTCCAAATATTGGACAGTTTCGATTTTCCAAAAACTAAAGTTTTTCAAAAATTGAGTGATTTTCCAAAATTAAAGGAATTTTTAAATAGTTGGACGATTTCCTGAAACTTGGATTTTTTTCATTTCCTGCATAGGCGCACCCAGAAATCGTGTAAGGAAGGGGCTCAGATTTTGAAAAAATGGGGGGGGGGGTCAAAATTTAAAGAAAAAATGAAGTAACCTGTTATTTCAGTGGGATTGGAGTAGTTGGGGTATTTTCAGTAGAAAAATAATACCTAAGTATATACCTACAGATTTGAGCGAAAAAAATTAAAAAATGACGAGATTAATGATTTTTTTTAGTCAAAATTACTGACTTTTTCTGATAAATGGGACATTGACTGAGAAATTAGTAATTTTTGACCGTTTTAATGAAAATTATTTTACCAATTAAAAAAGACAGAATTTTTGCAAATTCAACTTACGACATTTTTGTGATAAAAAAATTTCCTTGTCGGGCTGACGGAGGGCTCAACCACCTGACCCCCCCCCCCCCCATTGGGCGCGTCCCTGATTATCTGGACGATTTTTCAAATATCGAAAATGTTTCAAAACTTGGACAATTTTTTAAAATTAGAAAATTCTCCAAAACTGGAACAATTTTCTGACAATTCCATACTAGTCCAGGCAAATAAGAGAAAAAATGTACCAAACCCCCCAAAAATTAAAGCCTGATTTTTTTTCGCGTTTTACGTTTGTAATGGTCCACTACACAACATACTAAAATGGACACCCCACAACCCTCCGCTACCCCCAGGGGAGGGGTAAACGTCCGCTGAAAACCGGTTTTTCGTGAATATCTCCTCAAATAAGCCTCAAAATTGAAAAGTAGTTATGAACAATCTTGTTCAACGCGTAATTTCCTATCGGAAGGGGTTTTTTTCTTTTTCAAAAACACTCACTTCCTTGACCAAAAATTAAGGGTAAAAAACACCTATTTTTCAACAATTTACAGCATTTTTGGAAAAAATCGAAACTTTTGAGAATATCTTCTCAAAAAAGCCTCAAAATGGAAAAATGGTTATGAACAACCATGTTTTACGTGTAATTTCCTATCAGACAGGTTCGTTTTTTTTCGAAAACAACCCCTTCTTTGCCCAAAAATTGAGGGTGAAAAACACCTATTTTTCCAATATTCACAGTATTTTTGGAAATTATGGAAATACGAAGCTAAATGTACCCAAAACGAGTATTTTTTTTATACATGCTGGTAGGGTATTCCAAAAAAAGTCACCGCAAAAATTTCAACCCCTACCGTTAATTATAAAGGAGGTTATTGAAATTGAATACTGCATTTAAAAAATCGAAGTTCTGGAAAGAAAAAGTACTATAAACGCGATGTTATTGCTGATTATTGGTGATACGAAACATTTCTTTGCGTCGTAAAGAAAAGATTCAAAAAGGATATTTTCAGCTTCGTATTTCCATCATTTCCAAAAATACTGTAAATATTGGAAAAATAGGCGTTTTTCACCCTTAATTTTTGGGCAAACAAGGGTGTTTTCGAAAAAAAAACCGAACCTGTCTGATAAGAAATTACACGTAGAACATGATTGTTCATAACCATTTTTCCATTTTGAGGCTTTTTTGAGAAGATATTCTCAAAAGTTTCGATTTTTTCCAAAAATGCTGTAAATTGTTGAAAAATAGGTGTTTTTTACCCTTAATTTTTGGTCAAGGAAGTGAGTGTTTTTGAAAAAGAAAAAAACCCCTTCCGATAGGAAATTACGCGTTGAACAAGATTGTTCATAACTACTTTTCAATTTTGAGGCTTATTTGAGGAGATATTCACGAAAAACCGGTTTTCAGCGGACGTTTACCCCTCCCCTGGGGGTAGCGGAGGGTTGTGGGGGTGTCCATTTTAGTATGTTGTGTAGTGGACCATTACGAACGTAAAACGCGAAAAAAATCAGGCTTTAATTTTTGGGGGGTCAACTCCTAAAATGCCTGGACTATACTTTTTAAAAATTGTGAGATATTTCAAAAATTGGACAATTTTTAAAACATGGGTGATTTTTTTCGTAAGATCGGTGATTTTACAAAAATGGGTTGAAATATTTCGTAAAATTTGAACAATTTCTAATAATTGATTGGAAAACTTTTGAAACCTTGTTCGATTATCCAAAAATTGTATAAAAATTCCACACACTTTTAAAAATTGGTCAATTTTTCAAACGTTAGTCAATTTTTCAATTTGGTAATTTTTTAAAAAACTGTAGGCACAATTTTTTACTACAAACAATTTTTAAAAAATCGCATGATTTTCTAAAAATTATTGCATGCTTACTTCATTTTCTAAAAATGACACGATCTTCAAAAAACTGGATGATTTTCAAAACATGAACGATTTTTCTAAATTTGAACAGGTTTTCGTTTTCGAAAATTACATAATTTTTTCAATGATTTGTTCAGGTAATTTTTAAAAACACGAAATGTATTTTTCAAAACTTGAACGGTGTTTCAAAATTACTTCTATAAAAACTAAAATGAGATGTTTCAACAAAAAAAATCCAACAAACAAATTAATTTTTATTTGTTATGAAATGGTATCTTTTCCTGTATCTTAGATTAGCTCTGTTTTAAGTCGTCAAATCTGCAGTGCAATTGAGAACAGAGTAACAATAAAAGGAAGGTTTTGAGATCTAGACACACTTTTTATCCTCTCCTCCCACTATTCAACTTTCAAAAAAATATAAAACTATCCTGTCAAGTATGCAACCTTTTTTACATCTACGCCACTGCGTTGCGTTTTCTACGCATCAGGCATCACATTCACCATCTTTATTGGAATTAAACATGAAAATTAAACTTGTCAGTATGTAGCACGCCATAAATACAAATACCTCATGTAGGATTTTATTCATAAATAAAATACCGGCAATATAACGTACAACACAATGTATAATCGTATTTTCACCCCGTATCAACCCTTGTAAATACCAATAAAGTAAGAAAAAAATGCCGAATGTATTATCCAGATCGTTTGGTAGTATTACTCTCTGCATAAAAAGCCTAGTATGATGTGATACGAGTCGAATTACCAACATGAGAAATACGTTGTTGTCATATTTTACAAGATTTTGCATTGCATTTTGATATTCATACGCCGAACGAATTCGAAATTAGAATTGTTACTTGAAAAATGTATCATAGGCATTTAGGAAATGAATCGTACTTGTATTCGTACAATAAAAGTCTACTCGATGCGAATAATTTTTTTTATTATTACGAAGTTATGAATATATATTGTCAATGTTCTAACGAGAGTATGCAATAAAAAAGTAGGGTATTTGCCGAAAAATAGAAAAAAAGATAAATTTTGAAAATTTTCTTTGCGAGGGAGAGTCAAAAGAGAAAGACGGAGAAAAAGAGTTATTTTCCAAAATTTATCAAAAATATAATTTCAAATGAAACTACGAAAATTGAAATCAAAAATGTAATTCTGAGAAGAGCAAAGGCGATTTTCCCAGGGAAGTTGAGGAAATGAGACTTCCATTGAAATTTTATCAAATACCTACACTAATTTTTTGATTAAAGTGTCCAGAAAAATATGAAAAATTAAATTAAGTTCTATCCTATAACAAGGATTTTTTCCAGCACCATTCTTTCGACTTTGAACTTCAAAATTTTTCATTTTTCAATTGCTCCTAAATTCATTCTAATTTCTGAGCTTCAATTTTTTCAACTGTAAATTTTTTCAATTACTTTGATTATGATTTTTTTTTCAAAATTGATCCAATTTCCAATTTTAAAATTTTTCTAATAGTGAAATTATTTTATTTTTTTAAAATTAAATGTTCTTTTAAAAAAATCCAATCAATTAGGTAAAAAAAATAGAGGAAAAATTTTAAATCATTGGAAAAAGTTTTCAAATTGAAAAAAATGAAAAAATCCGAATTGAAAAAATTTTAAGAAAATTCTAATTCAAAAAAATTTTAAAAATGTTTAGTTTCTTCAAACTTTCTGACTTCCTCAGATTTTCCCGTCCAAAATCGCCACTGGAGAAGAAAAACGATAATTTCTATACTTCTCCTCTCCTCAAATAACGTTCCTCGAATCCTTCAGTTAAATATATCTATCCTAAGTACATATTCCAAAAGTTCACCATAAACTAATTAAAAACCACAAACGGATAAATTCATAATTAAAGGCAGAATTTCGATACGTTTGGACTCATTTTGTGAAATAAACTGATACGTGCGTCGTGCAACGAATTACAAACTAATGGCGAATCAAATACCCATTTTATGTCACATTTAAGCAGAAATTCGTATAAACAATTAGGGAATCGCAGATATTTGTTTTAAGATATATTGCGAACAACGAACGTTAATGTTTTTTGTCGCACAGCTGGCAAATTCTGCCATTTTGATAATATAATCCTTATAAACACTGTAATGGTTTAACACCCAAATTAATGACTATCCATTTGTTTTCATTTTAGTAACGCCCCACACATTATAAACGTATTACAGATTTAGATTTCTCGTGAAATCAATTCGCTCCTTATGATATTTTAATATGCTTCAATTTCAGATTACACGTACACCATTTCCAGCTATATAAGAAATCAAAAACATTCCTGTGTTCGTAAATTATTTCAAGGTGGAAATAAATTTCGATGGTTTGAATATTACATATTATGCAGATAAAAACTGACAAAATGTTTGATAATAATCTGACCACAGCGGATACGTTTGTATATTATTATTACATGGTACAATGCTCTCGTGTCGTAACACATATCAGCTCGTGTTTCTTACAAGTATCCTCTAGACGACATTTTTAGAATACTGATGTGTTGCGGGAGAGTTTCCAAAGGGATGAAGTGCAATGTAGGGCTCGGCGATGCAGTGAACATTAAAAATAGGAGAAAAAACCAAAAGTTATCACCCTCTTTGGTGAAAACGCCTGCTGCATTTGTAAAGTCGACGAATTTCAAACATTTGTTGTTATACTAACATATCGTTTGCTTTTCTTTTTTGCATTTTTTACAAGTTGTTTGCGAAAACGATTTGTGAAGAGATTTGTCTCTCGTCCGCAGAGATTTTTTTTCATAGCTTTCGTTGGTGTTATTTTCCTCCGCGGATCGAAATACTACAAAGAGGTGAAAAGTAAAATACCTCAGCTTTTGTGAGGGAGATATTTCTCGAAAATCGTTCAAATTTTAACTGGAATTAGATGAAGCCAGATGATTTCTGGATACGAGTTCATTTTCAAAAAAAAACCACACACACAGTATTGAGATCTATTTGCACTTCTGGGGGGGGGGGGTCAAAAACCTATATGAGCTCTAAATTTTTCTCATGGTGATTTGTTGAAAGGTAAATTTTATTTAGTTGAAAAAAATAATGTCATCTTTGGAATAGTTTTAAATTGAATTGGAGGATGTAGAAATGAAGCTGAATTTGGACATCAGGAAACTCGATGAGAATTTCATCCTAATTTTTTTTTCATCTATTCCTTGTCAATTATTCTTAAAAATGTTTTCACCAAAGAATAACTTTTGATTTTTTTCTCAATATTTTCTCAATATCATTTTCACTTTAAAAAATTTCGCCAAAGTTCCAAAAATAGCCATATTTGTCTCTGGAAGTAAGTATATGTACTTATCTACCTACCGAAAAATTTTCGAATTTCAAAAATTATGGATGTTTTCCTTTTTTCTTTTTCGTTGAAAGGTCGTTTTTTTTAATTTCTAAAAAAAATTATTCAAAAATATACCTACCACGGCCACGTGAGGTTTAAAAAAAGGTCAATTGAAATTATTGGTGCTATAAAAAAAATGCATGTCTTATTTATGTTTTCTCTCTAGCAGAAGCATATTGGGGGGGGGGGATATCAACCTTTCTTTGAAAACTAAAATGATGGAAAAAATGATGAAACTTCAGCTTTAAAATATTTTTTTGCAGAAGTTTTTCTCGCCCTGAATAAATTTTCCAATTATAATGAACATTTTTGGATATTTTTCAAGTTTTGGACAAAATTATTTTTTTGCAACCTCTCTCCCTTTCTTGATTGCCCGTCTGGCTACCTCATTCACTGTTTTCTAAAATAATTCGTACTTGTAACATTACGCTCGTTGGATTTTTTTTCGCAGCCTTACAAGAAAAAATGAGGCTCTTCCTGCTTATAAATTGAGTAGGTACTTGGTAGGTATAAAATTTAAAAATTGAAAACTGAAATTGAAAATTACCTAAGTAACTATTTATGTAAAATTTGAAAGTTTGCGTTCAAAATTTTGAAGTCTGTTTAAAATTTAAAATAGTTGGAATTTGAAATTCAAAAGTTACATATTTCAATTAGAATTTTGAAAGTTGATATTTAAAATTTGAAAGTTTACGAGAATTTAAAATTTGAAATTTTGAGTTCAATGTTCGAAAATTGAAAGGTAGGTATATATATTTAAAACTTTCAAATTGAAATTAAAAATTTGGTATGTTTGAAATTTGAGGATTGAAATTGAAAACATGAAAGTTGAAATTTAAAACTGAAAATTTCAAAATTGATATTTGAACTTTAAAATGTGAAAGTTCAAATGATAAATTTAGAAATCAACATTTAAAGTTTACAATTAAAAATTGAAAGTTGATATCTATTCACCCAAAAATTTAAACGTTAATTTAAAACGCAGGAATTTTTGAAGTATGAAAGTAAAATGTGATAAGTTTTTATTTCAGATTTTAAATTAAAATTTCGAAAGTTGAAATTTAACAGATCGTGTTTAAAATTTGAGAGCTAAAATTAAAAATTTTTAACATTTAAATTTCCATAGTCAAGTCTAAAATTCTAAGGCCTAAATTTGAAGACTGAAACGTAAATTTAGACAGTTAAAAGTTGGTTCTGTACTTCTGTAATACCTGCTTGGGGACTAACATTTTTTATTTTTGAGTGAAGGGTTACTGGAAACTCATCGCTCATGATTTTTTTTTAGCCAAATTATCTATATTTATTTATATCATTTCAAGAAAAATGTTTCAAAAAAAATTTATTATTTTTACCAGAAATTTAAATAAGCACAGAAAAATTTAGGTTTTTTTTCAAATTCCTCTAAAAAAAAAAAGGAGGCAGCAGCAGTGAAAAGATTAAAATAAAAACAGTTTGAGTAAAAAATTTTCTATTAATTTGGCAGGTACCTAAGTAATTTTTAGACAAAAATTTTTCTTTTTCTTTTCATTTTTCATGATTTTTTGAATGCACTAATACTTATTAGATTTCAAGAACAATCACGAAGAGATTAGGATTGAGTTGAGAGGGGGTGAAATTTTTACAGGATTATTTTTAACTCTCTAGACAAAACTTTCAAATTTCATTCTTGGGTATTTTCACGATACGATATAGAAGACGAAGTCATGACAGGAAATTCTATATTATGTATTTCATTGGTATTTTTCATTCGCCTACCTAGATAATAATACGATTGTAACAACGTAATCTTTCGACAGTATGGGAAAAATTAGGTTCAATTTGTACTGTAAGAGGTCGCTTTTGACTTTCGCTGGCGATCTAATTTTAATCCAGGTTACAATTTGTTATCTAAATTTTCAACAGATCGCACTACAGAATTCATTGGGAGGGTATAGGAACCTACAACTTCATGTGAATTTTTTTATTTAGAGTAAAAAATACAGTCTTACTCTTTAATTTATTACGTAAAAAAATGCCTACGTAGGCTATATAAAACATATAGGTACGTATATAAATAAAGACGGTAGGAATTGGCTTATCTCACATTTTTATATCCTTCTCATCAATAAAATATTTTGGTAAGTACCTACATCGATTTTCTTGGCAAAAAAAATAATATAAATAAATATACAATTCGCTCAGGTCCGATATTTTTCCTAGTCCTGAACTAACGATGAAATTGATTCAACTCCTAAAATTATAAATTACTTAACTAAAACAAATATCATTCGTAATGACATTCGAATTGCAAAACACAATTTAAAGAATTACGAAAACAACATTCTACAAGTACAAAATTCAACTTAATAGATATTTCAAAATCGTTAGGATAAAAAAAATCATATTTACAGCAAATTATCACATGGAAAAGGTAATTCTTTGTACATTTTTACAAAAAATTTATTTAAAAAAATGTATTATTACGAAGATGTCCTAGATTTAGTTTTGAATTGATCCGACATTGTTCCATAGACTGGTATGGAAGTCATTTTGGTTACTGGGGTACTTCCATCTGAATTTTCTGATAAATTATCTAGATCTTCGCTTTCGGCGTTTGATTCGGCTACATTTACGAAAGCTGAACTCAGTTCTCCTTCTAATTTACTAATTTCGCCGGTAGGAATATCGTACATGAATATTTCTTTATCAGTCCTCTCCGCTGGATCATTACTGGTTGAACTGAAATTCATAAAAATTAATTATCTTCGTATCATTAAGGTTTTTTCTTTTTATGAAAGGTGTTAATAAATTTGCATAATTTGCATCAGAAGGAGCAAGTTACTTGTTGATTTCAATTTTAACATTTAGTGGTATTTGGGTTGCATACTCTCTGCCGGAAATAAAGTTTAATGTTTTTGATGAAAATTTTCTCTTTTTTGGATCTAACATGAAGAAAGAGTAATTTTGAACAATTTTGAAGGAGAATTTTTTCACGAGAATAAAAATTAAGTTTCAGATTACCTAGATGTAATTATTTTTGAATTATATGTACAAGGTGTTCGGTGAGTGGTCTGCCATACTTCATTTTTGGATACCTACATATAACCGGGTACTCCGGGTACCACTAAAAAAAAAGTTAGGTGAATAAGTTGACTGTCTTAAAAATTGAAGGGGCAAATGCTATTTTTCAAAAAATCGCGTAAATTTTTTTTCAACTATGGGAATAGATAGTATAGGTATGTACTTAGAAAACTAAATAAATTTACATTATTTGACTTTTTGCATAACTTGACAATTGAAGGGGTTACAAATAATTTTGTTTAAAAAAAGTTCTAAAAAAATTAACTAATCAAGGGAATGGATAGTATGTTGAAAAATGGAAAAATTTTGTTCCACAGACTATTTGCCTAACATCGAAAATGAAGGGGCTACGGGTCATTCAAAATAAGTGGGCTTCAAAAATTTTTTAATTTTCTCAATTTTTATTTTTTAAGTTAAACAAAAAGTCTGTATAACAAGATTTGTTCATTTTTCAACATACTATCCATTCCCTTGATTGGTTTATTTTTTTTTGAACAAATTTTTTTGAAGTCCCTTCAATTTTTAAGTTAGGCAAAAAGTCAAAAAATGTAAATTTATTCGGTTTTCAAAGCACAATCCATTTCCACGATTTAAAAAAAATTACGTGGATTTTATAAAAACAGCATTTTTGCACCTTCACGGACACCCTGTATCATGTACGTAGAATTTTTGATTCTTTGCCTTTTTTTCATGTTAGAAATATAAATCACACAAATTATTTGAAAGCTAAATTTCCTTCCTCTCAAAAATACATATGATAAAAATTTTTCCAAATTTCATTCTCGAGATAGATGCCTACAAAAAAAATGATGCATCCCCCCCCCCCCTTAAGGATAAAAACCAGGAGCGGTAAATCAGCCTTAAGCCTTAAGCTTTAAGCCATTAAAACAGTGAATTTTCAATACAAAAATAACCCAAGCTTGTGTAAAAAAATTAAATTTCAAGTTTAAGTTTAAGCTATTCGTATTTTTTCGGCTTAAAATCGTCCAAGCAGTTTTTGCTTGCCCCACAACCGCAAAAATCACTAGCTCCTAATCAATTTTTAGGTACGCAAATGGGATTCCGACGTTTTAAGTCAAAATTTATTTCAAGTTCAAATTTTTTTCAAATCTGAATGTTTTAAATTTCTTTAGTATATAATTTTTTCAATGATGTAAGTATGCAATTTAAAAAATTTTCCCTCAATAATTTTTTTTTAATTCAAGGTTTCTCAATTTATCCAACTTTGATTTTTTTTAATTTCATATATTGAGTACAATTTAGAATTTCTTCTATGTACTTGGTTATTGAGTTGGAAGAAATATTAAAAAACATGAAGTTGAAATAAGTTTTAAGAAATTTTTGAGTGTAAAAAATTTATATGTAAGTAGTTGAAAAGAATGAAAGAAAAATTTTAAAATTATTGAAAACAATTGATGGACAAATATAAAGTTTAAAAAATTAGAAGAAAAATCAAAGTCTTTCCATCAGCAAATTTTTTTAAAATTTTCCCAACATTTTCCAACTTTAATTTTTTAAATTTTTCTCAATTTTAAATTAAAAAAATTTCAACGTTGAGTATGTTTTTCAAAAAGTATTCCAACACAATAATTGAAAAAAAATTAAAATACAGAATAAATTTAAAAAATAAAGGTTGGAAAAGTTTTTAAAAAACTGATAACTTTTTATTAAAAATTTTAATACACTTGAATATGGGTTTCCTGTTTTTTTAACATTCCCAAATACTTATTTTTCCAGTTTTGTTCAATTTATTTCAAGTAGGTACCGTACCTTATTTCCTTTTTTTCTCAAAACATACCCCAATTTATAACTTTTTATTAAAATGTCAATGCACTTTAAAATTGAATTGTCAAATTCTTTAGGTCTAACAGCATTTAATTATGTCATCGATCGATCATTCAATTTTTTTCCAATGCTATTATGTCTTGATCTAATTTAGATTCCAAAATTTTACCCCAGACCTAAGACATTTCTCCATGTCAAAATGAAAAAAATTATTCATATTGAGCTAAAAAAAATAAAATAAAAATACAAACTCACTTCGTCACTAACAGAATGACGGATTGCTTATTTGGCGGAGTTTCCTTTTCCTTTTCAATCCAGTTCAAGAAATGATCAGTCGTTGGACTTTTCACCAACGTCCTGAGACTTTCTCCTGAAACGAAACGAACACCATGAACTTGAGGAACACTTTTACCCTTTCTTTGTTCTTGCTGCTGAACATAATCGTAGTCGACTGGAGCCAAGACTACGACGCTCGTTATTTTCTTATTCTTTAATAACGGACTATCTGGTATTGGGAATTGAGATCCTTTAACTTTCAGCGGTAAATATCGATTATACGACGAATCGTTTAAAACTACCGGATCCACTTCGGTGGAATCCTCTTGGACATACGAAGACTGAACGTTCGTATCCGTAGAATTATACCGTACAACTTTCATCTCGACGGATTTAGTTGTATTGGGAAATGCGAAAGATGGCACTGGAGCACTACCCGCTCCGTATAAATTTTCCAATGCTTCCGGAGGTAAATTTTCAATTGGAATATCTCCGACTTTATCATAATCTAAAATTTGAATATCAGCGTTGCTCAAGATACCCGATGACAGTAATTGCTCCCTCAGGTCATCGGGAACTTCGGCTGGTAACGCTGCCAAGGCAGCTGAGAAATTTTTAGTGTCGTTTTTCTCTT
The DNA here is from genome assembly GCA_033439095.1 of Pseudococcus viburni. Taxonomy (NCBI): domain Eukaryota; kingdom Metazoa; phylum Arthropoda; class Insecta; order Hemiptera; family Pseudococcidae; genus Pseudococcus; species Pseudococcus viburni. Next base: position 234,305 of record JAVBJF010000441.1, on the reverse strand, counting down.
TTTTATTCGCAGTGGGTTTTGTCACCACTGAATAAGTTACGTTTGCTTTTTCTTTCTTCGTGGCAGGTTTTGGAGTCGTATAGACGGTGTATTGTTCGAAACTTTGTTTTGGAGGTTTATTGAAATTTAATACTTCTTGGGGCGAGCTAGCGTGTTGAAAGTTTTGATTTTGAACCGGTTTCTGTTGCGAGTTCGAAGAAAATGGTTCGATTTGATTTAAAATCTGGTGTTCTTCGGAATGGGAAATTGATTGGTAGATTTGACCGTCTTGGAAAATTGGCTGCTCGGTTTTGTTTTTGGTAATTTGGGATGATTTTTGCGACTGGGTTTGCCTGTTGGCAGATACCACGTTTTTGTAATTCGGTTGCAGAACCGGTTGCTCGGTTTTTCTTTCCGTTCGTTCTGTTTGCAACTGGTTTAGGTAATCTGGCGACTGGAATTTATCGGTTTCAAAAGGTTTTCGTTGCAGAAGAGGTTTTTGACTGGTTTGAGATTTTTGCTTTTCGTAGAGTTTTTGTCGGTCGAGGACTGGTTTTTCAGACGTGTACAAAGATTGGGAAGATTGTTGATGAAGGGAGAATTGATTCTGATTTTGATGCGATTGAGCTTGAATGTGTTGGGATGGAGCATTTTGTAGCTGAAGAGGGGTATGAGGCTGTTGCTGATGTTGAGAGTGTTGTGATTGAAGAAGAGTGTGTTGTGAGAGTTGAGGGTGCTGCGATTGCAGGAGCGTATGTTGAGATTGATGTTGAGTGTGTTGAGGTTGATGTTGAGTGTGCTGAGGTTGAGGTTGAGTGTGCTGAGATTGAGATTGGCTGTGTTGTTGATGCAGTTGGGTGTGCTGAGGTGATTGGACATGTTGCTGTTGAAGTTGCGAATGTTGAGGTTGAGGTTGTAAATGTTGCTGCTGTTGCAAGTGTAAGGGGTTAGGATGAATTAAGGGTTGTGGGTATTGGAGTTTTGGATTTTGATATTGTGAGAAATCGCCTCTGAATGGTATTTGCTGATGATGTTGGATTTGTGGACTGTAGGGGATGGCTGAATTCTGTTTATTGATTTCGTTTTGTTTTTGAAGCTGTTGCAAACGAGTCACCTCGTTTTGAGGCGAAAACACGTGTTTGTTTGGAGTAAACGATGTTTCTTGGCCAGAAAATTGAGCAAAAGGTGACCCCTGGGAGAATGGGGATTGCGGTAAGATGGCTTGGGTGATTCGTGGGAATCCTTTAGATTGAGGGACGTTGATCGGATGTTGGAAATGTGTTTGACGAATTTCTGGGGTGAATTCGGAACTTTGAGCTGCCGGTTGTTTGACATTTGGAACGTGCTGGAATGGAGATTGATTCAATTCGGAGCTCGATGGCGAATGCTGTTTCGTGTTTTGAATATTACTGGCAGAATGTTGGAATTGATTTGGACGTATTTCCGGAGAAAATTCTGGGTTTGGAGATGGGAAGTTGATTGTGTGCTGGGGTCTGAACGGTATTTGAGATGGGTATACGTTTCTTTGCTGAGCGTGATTGGTATTTGTATTGAAAGTTGGAGGAGGAGGTCTTTCATAGGACCCATCTTCGAATTGCAATGGCTGAACTGATAAGCCAATATTTTGAGAAGAACTGGGTCTCGGTTGCGAATGACTTTGAGATGGCTCCGGGCTATTGACAAATCTGACGAAATCATTTTGACTTTGTCGTTGTTCTAATAAGTGTTTGGGTGGTGTCTGGGGTGGTTCTGGGTCACTAGGATGGGACGGTTTGAAATCCTGAATTTCTGGAGGATCGACTGAGTCACGTTTTTGAGCTTCTATCGACCTGTGCTCGTAACCGTTGGAAAATCCGTCATCGTGTTTACCAAAAGTTACTCGTAATCCGCTACCATGATAAACCTCGGAATCTGGTCTGATAATGGTACGTAATGTGGTGCTTGGTGGAGGCGGATTCGTGTATGGCGCTGTGGGATAAGTCGCCTCCGTTGGATGGCTTTCTACAATATCTGTAGAGACAGGAGTCAACGCTGGGATTGGTTCTTCGTAGATGACTTCGTCTTTGCCATACTGAGCTGTTGGATTTTTCTTATACTTTACGTAAAATACTTGTATAGGTTCTTTTGATGGCTTAGGCGTCGTTAATGGAGTGACCGGTGGCGCTGGTAACGATTCGTTTGATTCTTTGATTATAATTTCGATTATTGGTTCGGGTTCCTTGTAATAGTGGTGAGGAGGGTACCCGTGATCGAAACTAGGTGCTCCGTAGTGAGGAGAGTAATCGACGAAGTTATTCGTCGAATCGGCGAAATTGTCGTCTTTCGAATGTTTTTCGCTGATCGATGTGATATTGAATTGGATTTCCTTATCGTGGTACAGTGGATCTCGCTGAGAGTACTGTACCAGAGGTTCCATTTTTACCGCGTAAGGAGGAACATGGATCGGTTTGGAACGCCTAACTTGACTAGTTGGACTAGGTGGTTGTAATTTATTGAGCGACGGCGAAAACGCTTTCACATCGTTTCCCTTTCTGCTTTGAATGGGGTGTGCGTGAAATTCGTTGTTGTTTCGCTTCACGCGATCTTCAGTCGTGTTTTTTTCACAAACGACATTGCTTGTGGCAACAAATAATCCTAGAACCTGTGAGCACACAGAGAAAAAACATATTTCATTATGTCGTCATAGCAAGTATTTTTCGTAATCACCCTATATTTTTATCTGGGTAATTGAAAATTTATAAATTAAATAGGTATGTATGTATTTATGATATTCAAGCAAAAGAATTGTGTTCATTGATCAGTAGGATGGGGGGGGGGGGTCATTACCTATCATCATAGGTGGAGATGGACCGTAATTTTTTTGGAGGGGGGGCTTGAGCCCCAGTTATAAAACAAAAAAACCAAACATGTTTATTTTCGACCGTCCAAAAATTTTTCTACCCCTACCATTAGGAGATTTTCACTCAATTTTTTTTCAATATGAAAAATCAATGGAAGATAAGAGAGTTCATACCATCATTTCGAAGATGAATTATGTAAATTCACCTAGCCTAAGCGAAGCGAGGGCGAAAAATTTTTGAAGAAAAAGGAATCAAAAAGCTAAATTTCTTCATTTTTTCAAATGAAGTTTTTGAATTGAAATGGAAGAAAAATCCTCAATCATTTAGGTTTGAATATATTTTAATTTTCATATGCTCGAGCGAAACGAGGGCTAAGATTTGGAAAATTGATAATTTTCAGATAGAAAATAATTCGTTTTTTAATAGTTTGTTGTTTAAAAAATTTCATTTCTTTGGTGTAGAAATTTCGTAATTTTCGAAGTTTTTTAAACGAAATTTCGTATTTTTTTGCTACATGGTAAAACAAGATTTACATACTTTTTGAAAAAACCTGCAAGTTTGCCTATTTGGAACGAAATTTTCCTATTTTTGAGAAAATTTTTCGGCACGAAAAACAAAATACCCCATTGTGTTTCACGCTGTACTCTATCCACGAATAACTTTGAAAAAATCTCCCGGAAACCCTCCTGGATAATTTTCCAAAATTTGTGAAAGGGAATTTCTTCAAATTTGGCTGCCCTTGTAGTCCGAACCCATTAAAAGAAAGAAAGAAAAAAATCTTAATCATGAACAGGTTCCTTTGATTTCAAAGATGAATGTACTTCACACGTCGCTGTAGTATATTTTGCATAACTCTTGAATTGAAGGCTCGTCTTTGCACTGCATCTAACGGTATGGTTGAATTATACCTGACGGAGTTACGATGTCATTCAGAGATAAGGTACCCCCCCCCCCCCCTCAATAGTAATTCAACGACCACCTTATCATTAAAAAATATGAAGTGGTGAAAACTAATTTCAGTAATTTTTTTGGTTGTTTACCAGCGATGAAAAGGAGAAATTTCCCACCCCAAACTGATAGGGTATTTCTGAAAATCAAACATTTCAAAAACGTTATAATTTTTAAAATTTTAAGAAACTATTTTAATGAATAAACTATAAAATGATATTTGACATTTCTGACAAAACTTATGAAAAAGCCATTTTTCATAATACCTAGATATTTCTCAATAATTTTTCCATTACAAATAAAGTAAAATTAGATAGGCACCTAATGGCAGAAAAATGTCAAATTAATAAGTACCTACTGGATGAATTTTGTTCCGATTTTTTTTTTAAAAACTCTACATAAGTAAGTATGTTTGAAAAATAATAAAAAGTTGCAGATAGCTCACGTTAAAAATAAAAATTCAAAGTGGGAAAATTTTATGGATTTTTTGTTTAAATTTTTTCTGAAATATCACAACCACTGAATTTAGACTAGAGAAAATCATGGGAGAGAGGGCATAGTGCAAAGAGAAGAGGCACGGAGCCTTCAAATTTTCGAAAAGCGAAAGATCCAGGCTCTTTCTCCTCTTATTTTGGTCCTGCCGAACCTAAATTTATTCACATTGTCAAGTCCATCATGCTTTGGATTCACATGGATGATAAAACCCCTCAAAATTACGGTTGTTAGTGGATAAATGCTTTTTAGTAATTTTTACCCAATTTCAAGGCCTGTTTAACTACAATCTTAGGATAACCCCTCAGGTTTAAAGTTCATCGCTAATTTTTTTTTTCGATTTTTAACCCTGTATAGACAACACACCTACACAAAAAACGGTGTAATTACATGGTATTTTTATATCATGCTGAGTTACTCATTTTTCGCTGTCCATGCAGAGTTGAGTAATATTTGGAAATTTTACATTATTTTATCAAACAATTTTTTATGTGTAGATATTTTAAATCTTATAAGAAAAAAGGAGTCAATGTACAAGACTTCTAATTGAAGCAGAAGGCCAAAATTTTGGGAATGTCCTTTTTAGAGGAAAATGAACTATCCTAGGGGTGAGATCATCTCCTTATTCAAAAGTTTGATTCAAAACACAACCAATTATATTTTTTTTAATACTTAAATATTGTGCAGGCATTTTCTAATTTTTATTATTTCTCAATGTTTTTATCATATTTGTTTGAGACCTTGTAATAAAAAAATTATTAATAAAGAGGAAACGAAATTTAATCAGGCACTAATCAGTATTCACTGCTTCTCTTTTTTTAGAATTTCTGATTTAAAAAAATCAAGAATCATGTTCTTGATTTTTTAAAATCAGAAATCGACGTTAATTAATCAAATACAAATACAAAAAATCAAGAATAAACTGATCCATTCCTTATCCACCTAAAATATAGGTATTTTTTTTTAATTTCGGCAAATTTTTGAAAATTTTATAGAATTTTGTTGAAAATTGGAAAATCTTGATAAGTTAAAAAAAATATGTAGTTTACCCTTGAAGTGAAGAGTTTTAAGCAAATATTTTAGTGGATGATTGAAAAGTGATAAAAATTAAAGTAGGCCTTTCTATCTAGAATTTTGTGATAATACATACAAATGAGGTCTTCTATGTACTTCCCTACTTACATGAAAAAGGGTCAACATTGTCACAAAAATTCCGAAAAAAATTTTTTATGACAGTGTCGATCCTTTTCACATAGAAGACTTCAAATATTCTAGCCTGAAAAAAATTACAAAAAAGTCATTGGCCTTAGAAATTCGTCTTTAAAAAAAATCGAATTTTCCAAATAGCTTAAAATTGATAAAAAATAAATTTAACATTATTGCTGCAACTTTTTATTAGATATCTTTGTATATATAGAAAAAAATTTCAACACTTCTTGGGAAAATGCCACTTATTCTGCGTATAAAAATGTGTTTCAAGTAAGTGAAAAATTTGGTCTTCAATTTTTAATAAATTTTAATTCACTTCCCCCCTCCCCTCCCCTTCCCTTCCATTCCCAAAAATATATTCGAATTGAAAACCCAAATAATTGACGTCTAAAAACGTAAAATTCACAAAAATTGTCACATTTCGAAAATTTTCCAATATTTTTCGTCGTTACATGAAATACCTGCGTATTTTGAGTCGTTGTAATGAAGTTTCAAATATTCAATGAAAATTTCTCGATATGTCCTTGTAATGGCTACTTCTGATCTTTTTTTTCAAATAATTTTCTGCAAATTTCATTTCTCCAGATTTCTGATCAAGTTTTGTTTTTGTTCATACGATAAAAAAATTAAATAAAATTTGGAAAAAATTACACGTACCTACTTTCGAATTTCTTCCTCTTTCCTTTAGAATTTCATGCTAAAATCCAAGTCTACTCTGGTGTCAAAAAATTCCTTCTCCCAATTTTCAGTTTCGAGACTTCAGCTTTCTATTATTCTAATCCTCAATTAGGACCTAGAAATGCAATCTTTCCTGCATGAACTGATCAGGTCATGTCTAAGCCCAGAGCTACTCTTGCATCAAAAAATTATGTTCCTCAATTTTTTTCATTATTCTGCTCCTAAATAAGGAGCTAGATATGCAACCTTTCTGGCATGAATTGATCTCACCACGCTCGTTTTGCACAACAAATACACAATACATATGTATAGTTGATGAACGTGCTGCATTTTCTTATTAAAATTTATGCAGAAGAAAAATTTTCAGAAGAAATCGTGTTAATAAAATCAGGCGAAAGATGAAAACAACAGTGCAACGTTCCAACTTCAATTTCCTTTTCCGATTTTCAAGGCGCATTATACAGATATACGTAATTATTCTTCTCATGATTACGAGAATGACCTATAAACTGAAAATTTTCCATTTTCGAAAACCAGGATGTCGGCCGGAGATAGATTTTACTCTACCAGAGTTCAAGGTTTCCAAACGACGCGACTGCAACAGTAGGACGTATCAAGTGCTTATTTTCACGAACATCGAGATGGCTGTCGAGTGTCGACATTCGGCTTTTAGAATCTTTCACTTTTACATAACCCAGGTGCATCGTTTCTTACGTCTGTAGACAGAATTTTACCAACACATAGACGGAAAAAAATGCGCCAAAAAAAGAACACTGTAGAAATAACCCATCAGCGTGTTCCCAATTACATAATTTTCCACGGAATACGTACATATTTCTACCTAGTACTATAATTTTTTCTAATCCTCAAAATTACAAAATATATCCCACAAGATGCCATAAATTTTTTAATATTGTTAAATTATCTAAGGTGCGAAACATGATACGAATGTTAACACCGTACGCTTTCATTATTACAATGTAACGAAAACAGCTCAGAGAGAAAAAAAAAGTTGAATAATTAACGTTGATGATGATTAATAATACATTAATAATTTTGCAAATGAGTATCAAAATATTCGTAGGTAAAAATCCGGTACACCGAGTAGCAAAAAAAAAAAAAAGTTTCCCAAATAGTTCACCTTACACACGATGTAGGTATAATTACATATAAGTATAAGAATCCGCTTATGTTTATTGTTCATTTCATTATATTAAATAATAAACAGATATTTTATAATTATTCTGTTAAGATCCGTGAATAATTACGTTGCAAAATATTCCCACAATTTCTCCCATTTTTCTCCTAAGTACGCGGCGTATAAAAGTTGGAAAAAATACTTAATAAAACAATGGTATTATTTTAGAGATTTTAATCGACGAAAAATTAATTGTCATCAGTTTTCCTTTTTAAACCGAGGTATATTTTCGAATATGGATGTACGAAGAAATACGTAGAACCACTGTAATTCTTTTTTTTTTCTTTCTGTTTTGGTCCATGACTTCTTACATGGTGTATGAATGCAAGATGAGCATGTACACGTTCTATACAATGTTTTAAATTGTACGAACGCGTATAATGGGCTTATCACGAATTTCATCGTTGGTTCGACATGAACTTCATTAAAAACGTTTATCGCACATTGGACCAGTTCATGTAGATAATGGATGTTCTACCAGCTCCTAATTTATTTTTGTCGTAAATGGGATTTCAACGATCCAAATCCAAATTTATTCAAAGTTCAGAGTTTTTCAGCTCAATTTTTTTCAGTTTCCTTAATGCTATTTTTTTTTCAAAGCTGTATTCAAGTTTGAAATTTTTTCACCGATAAAATTTTTTTAATTTAAATTTTCTTGAAAACTTTCCAGCTGTTCAGCAAATTGCCCAATTTTTCATTTGAAGGGGCAAACGTTTCTGAAAAAATCTTTGACCAGCACGAATATTAATTTTTTGTCCCTTAAATCAAAAGGGTAGGCAAAGTGTTGTGCACGAACCATTAGGGCATAGATACACAAGTATCTGTCGGGTGACGATTTCATCCCTTCCCTTTTTTCATTCAGTGAAAAAAATTATCAATGAACACGAAAAATACATATTTTTTCTAAAAATATTGCCCCTTTAAATAAGAAAGTAGGCAATTTGGCCATCAAGGGAATTTCTAATTAGTTAATTAATACTCATTGAGTTGGAGAAAATTTTGAACAATATGAAGTTAAAAAATTTTCAAACTTTCAAAATTGATAAAAATTTTAAGAAATTTTAAATTGAAACAATTTTAAGTGAGAAATTTTTAATTGAAAAAATTTGATTGTTAAAAAAATTGAAGAGAAATTTTAAAATTATTGGAAACAATTTTCAAGTTCGAAGAAGTTTTTAAAAATATGAAGTTGAAAAAAATTGAAGAAATCAAAGTTGGAAAAATTTTCAATACTAAAATTTTTTCCAACTGCGAATTTTTATAAATTTAAATTTTCTCAAGACTTTTCCAACTTCGTTTTTAATTTTTTTTTCAACTTCACATTTTTAAAATTTCTTTCAACTTTATAATTTTTTCCAATGCACTTGGGACTGCTTATTAAAAATTCGCTTAATAGCCTCGAAAGTGGTTGAGATAGAACGGTTCTATATTTTTACATGTAAGAAATATCGGTTAATAGAAGTGGCGTAGCCAAAAACTTTTCGTGGGAGTAGGGGTCCAAACTTTTAAAATTTTTTGAGAAATTTTGAGTTCAACCCCCAAAATAATAGGTACCTAACAAATTTAAGCAGTAACATTGGAAGCTTTTTTTGAGAGGATGCAAAGTGGGTACCTATGGAGACTTGGAATACCAGAAGGGAGACTTTTTTCGCATAATCACCTCAAATACGTAGTCTTCATATAATTGTGATTTCGTTCATGCCCGAGCGAAACGAAGGCGAAGATTTGAGAAAATTTGACTCTTGATGCTCCAAGAAGGTATTTTTTTTCACGTAAATTTTTGACCTCATGGAGGCTGGACACCCCCCCATCCTCCCTGGATACTCCACTCATCAAAATATGTAATTTTTTTGATATGTCGTCTGATTTTGGTCACATTTTGAGTAATTTTGATGCAATTTTCTCATTTTCTAGGTAGTTTTGGGCGTTTTTGTACAATTTTCATCAACATTCGAACAATTTTTCATAATCATTCGAGAAGCGTAGTTAAAAGTTAAGGAACAGTTGATAGGATCTAGATCCTCTTGATGACAGAAATGTTGGAAAAATTGATCATTTGAGCATTTAAACTCGTTTTTCAAGAAAATTTTTTGTCTTTTCTTATCTTGAATTTATTAAATTAATTAATTTCACAGGTCGACATTTTTAAACTTTTGAAATGCTTTTTGAGGTTTGATGGCTGATTTTTATAGTATTTTTTGCGCTGATCACGAAAAAAGCAGTGAAAAAATTCCATCACCCAAGGATTTTTCAAAATTTGAATTTTTCGTTTAACGGTTATTCTACCTTTTTTGATAACTTTAGACACTTCAAGTCGATTTTCTGAGAAAAGAAAGGGTTCTACAAAAAAATTAATAGAGCATAAATTGTAGAGCGTCAAATTTCCTATCCGCAAAGTTCAATTAGTTTTTTCTTAGGAGGCTTAGCTTTTGAAATATTTTAGCTCAAATTTCAAAGTTCAACTTTTTTTAAAATTGAAAATATCTCAAAAACTAAGCCTACTAAGAAAACACTAATTGAATTTTATAGGTAAGTGATTTGACGCACTACAATTTATGTTCCATTCATATTTCTCGTAGGACGCTTTTTTCCCCAGAAAACCGACTTTAAGGGTCTTGCATCAAAAAGCGTAAAACAAATTTTCAACGGAAAATCTTTCAATTATGAAAAATCCTGACGTCCTGGAATTTTTTCACCATTTTTATCGTGATCAGCGTGGAAAATAATATGATAATTATCCATTAAATTTAAAAAAGCATTTTCTTTTTCTTGTTCTAATCATTGTTTTTAGTCTAAAATGTAGTTTCTCCATCACTCAAGTTTCGCTGGTAGGTGATTCCAATCTATTTTTTAGTGCCGAGTTCGAATATGAGTACAGTTTTTCTCGGTTACGCCAGGATTTTTTATAATTGGAAGATTTTTTGTTGAAAATTTGTTTTACATTTTTCTATGTAACTTTTGACCCTTAAAGTCGATTTTCTGGAGAAAGGAAGCATCCTACGAAAAAAATGAATAGAACATAAACTTGTAGAGCGTCAAAGTTCCTATTTGTAGAGTCCAAATAGTTTTTTCTTAGGAGGCTTAGTTTTTGGGATATTTTCAATTTTAAAAAAAATTGAACTTTGAGTTCTTTTCTCCAAAAATCGACTTGAAGTGCCAAAAGTTATCTAAAAAGGTGGAAAACCCGTGTTGGACGAAAAATTCAAATTGTGAAAAATCCTTGGATGATGAAAATTTTTCACTATTTTTCTCGTGATCAGCGCGAAAAATACTATGAAAATCGCCAATCAAACCTCAAATAGCATTTTCCATGTCGACCTGTGATTTTTAATTAATTACTTACTGAGTAATTTTCAAAATTTTAAATTCGGTGGTTTCTTAATTACAAAAATCTTCCTCTTTGACTATTTGTCTAGCTACCTCACTGAATAATTTCGAACTTGTTCAAGAAATTCTAATTTCTATGAGATGTACCTAATAACTTTATTTTTGCAATTTTACCAATTAGTATTTTATTACTTTCACTATAATAGCAATTTTTTAAAATAAAATTTAAAAAATCGTTTATTGTCATAATCCGCTTAATAGCATAGCGATTTCTCTGTCCCAACTCGAACTGTGGTTTATAAAATGTCTCCTCAAAATTTTTTTAACTTTGAATTTTTTAGAAATTTTTTTGTATTTCAAAATTTCTTTTAACTCAATAATCGAATATGAAATTAAAAAAATTAAAATTGGAAAAATTTTGAGAAAATTAAAATTTTTTACCGGATCCAATTTTGATAAAAATTGAAAAAATTCAGAGTTGAAAAAATTTCAACTCAAAAATCAAAATAAATCCGAACTTAGATAGTCGCGAAATCCCACTTCTGGCAATATAATTAGGCTCTGGTGATGTTCTCGGTCATTAAGATACCTTAGACACTGTCTAACGTTAAATTTTACCATGTTTACCTAATTCTTCCTCGAGTTTGGCGGAATTAAAGCGATGAGTAAACGAGATCGAATGGGTGCGTGAAATATGATTATACCTTCCTATCCTACATGCTCGTGTTGTAAACCATCTCGGTTAGGTACGTAAGTAAACGGCGTAACATATGGAAAGTTACACACTTATCAATCCATTACGACGATTCGTGTGCAAATTATGAAAAAATACATATTAAAAACCAGTAATTTCTTTACTTAACGTGGCAAATTGATCATTACTCAATAATAAAATTCGCAACCGGGCGTTTAATTCAGAATTGAATTTTCTTCTCCCATCCATATTGGATTATAATTGAAAGAACGTCGTGCGCTATTGTAGAAAATAGTTAATCTGCGAAATGCCCGCACCATGTAGGAACGAATGCGTGCATGACAATTACGCAATAATATAGGTACACGTTTTCCGTAATATCTAGAAATGAAATTGATAATAAAAGAAAACATAGTTCTAATTGAGGTGCTTCAGAGCCGAGAGCCGCACATTTCTGGCCGAATTCATCGGAAAGATTTTTCGATGCAGATGTGCTATTCGAGAGGATCCTACGACCCATTAAATAAGATTTACACAATGACAAATCACTTTAGGAAATACATAAGTTTTATTATGGGCGATTAATTCGCTACGAATTGGTATTTTTTTTTATCGAACTCATGAATAGAACAATTTATTTGATTACGCTATTAACAAATATGAAAAACACTCGTGGATGTTTGAATCGAGTGTATATGGATGTAAAGCGTCAAGAATGGCACGAGAGTTGAGATTTATTTACTGCAAGTACCCGGGTATATGTAGTTGAGTATTTGCATACAACTTTCAAATAGATATGTCTATGTATATAGGTGTACCGAAGCCTGGGTACTTTTATTTTACATGCACGAGTATTTCATCATGAAGACAAACACCTAAACGATGCAGGTTCGCCGGTAATAAATACGTTGAGCGAGTTGCCTACGGGCTGTTGCAGTTTTGACAGCAGTGTAGCTGGAAAAGCAATTGACATTAAATTTGCATCATGCATAGATATGCGAAATTAAAATCATGTTATCAAGGGTGCGTTAAAAGATTTCTCTAATTTCAGAGCTTGTTGGGCATAAAATGATGTAGAAGAGTTTATAATATGCGGCAGGTTTATTGGTCTGATTAGCACTTTGTTGCGACGAGTAACAGGCTAACACGGAGGAGATAAGGAGACAGGGAGACAGAAGTCTTGTAATGAAAGAAAAAAAATAGAGAGTGAAATTTCCACGAGAAGGTGGTTTCCAGTATGGTGAGATTGGGTGATTTCGTCATTAAAGACCTGGAGCAATTTTAATGAATTTTTTTGGTGATGAAGGCGTTTTGAAGGTGTGACTACACCTATAATGAGGTTTGAGATCACATATTTCGTAGGTATCTGTTTCGACATTGATGCATAAAACAGAGTAAAAGTGCAGAAAAATGTTGGTCCAAGGTTGAAAATAAAATCTGGTGTCAGAAAATTACTCAAAAATATCAGGTGTTGAAGAGATGAACTGAACGCGGGAAAGAAAAGCTCTTCATTTTTCCCACAAGGACCGAATTACTTTTTTATTCGGAAAAATTAAATTTGAATTGGAAATTTTTCAAAATTTGTGACTTTTTTGGAGAATTTTGGCATTTTTTAGGAAAAAAGTTCCACTTGGTCACACATGTTGATTTTGAGTTATCGCGTATTTGGACGGTTTGTGAAAAAAAAAACAATTTTTTCGACCCAAATTACGTTTTTGCGTTTTTTTCAAAATAAATTTTTTTGTGACCAAGTGGTCCCTTTTCCTAAAAAATGCCACATTTTGATTTGGAAAAAATAGAGAAAAAACGTACTTTGAGACAAAAAATCGAAAAAAGTCATGTCGGGCTGAAAATCTGATATCCCCCCCCCCCATCTCAATAACTGAACTCTGGTTCGGTCCTAAGGTCCTAACTATATAGTCAACTTTGGCCAGTCAAGTCAATTTTTTGATTTTTGGCGAATTTTTGAACATGACAGAAATGGTTTACTAATATGATAATTTTTCACTGAAAATTCGTTCATGGACTAAAATCAAATACCTACTTATCAAATTCATTGCGACTATTTTCAAGTCGATCTATAACTTTCGGAAAAGAATGACTTTTCTCCAGCACAATAGGACATTCGCGCATGTGCGGGTTGCATACTCTCTGCCGAACGGTTTGGTGCACTGTTATCACTATTTTTTGATTTTTTCTAAATAACTTGAAAAAGAAGCAATTTTGAATTTTTTTCATAATAATTTAATTGGAAGAGGATGAAATACGCTTTCGATTGATATAATTATTTTTTGATTTCATGCAACTTTAAATTTTCGTAAATCCCGATGAAATTTTTTTTATCAAAATTCGCGAAAATTTAAAGTTGCATGAAATCAAAAAATAATTAGATCAATGGAAAGTTTATTTCATCCTCTTCCAATTAAGTTATTATGAAAAAGATCCAAAATTGCTTCTTTTTCAAGTTATTTAGAAAAAATCAAAAAATAGTGATAACAGTGCACCAAACCGTTCGACAGAGAGTATGCAACCCGCACATGCGCGAATGCCCTAGGGATGGCTCTAGAATTTGCTGTACTTAATCAACTTTAGCAGCTAAAAATTCAATGATTTTCAAGTTGGACTACCTGAATTAATTTGTGTCCTCAAGTTCGGGAGGACGAGTTAAAAAGTGTATTTTTGCTAATTAGGTACATATCTTGCGTATGGTATGGAAATATTCCAAAATTACGTGTTTCTGGAGCAACGAGCACGAAAGTTTTATTACCACTACTTATTCGAGTCGACCTAGAGCCGCCGGAAAAACTTTACTTCTTATGTCGGACTAAAACTATCTAGAAAGCGCTGTGACCAATTTCGGCTGTTCAAAATTTAGATCTGGAGTGTCAGTGACATGTTCTTTTAGTGAGCTTTTCGGAGGAGAGGGAACAGAATCACTGAACATGACCATTTAAAGGAATGAAAATTTTCAAATTCACATCAGAGGTGCGGAATCCCTCTAGAAATCTAGATGTATTTCTCTCTCACGTGCGTCGCTGAGTCTCTCACTACTCTCTCAATTATAAATCAGTGAAAATTATCGAAAATTAGGTACTGAGAAAAAGTCAGAATTGCAGCAAAAGAGGAAATCAGTGAAAAAATTGTTACTAAACACAAATCAGTGAGAAGCATCACTGGAAAATCAGTGAAAATTCACTGAAAAGTCAGTAAAATTTATGAAATTTGCTGAAAAATCAGTGAAAATTTTTGAAAAATCAGCGAAAATTCGCTGATTTTTCCCGTCCTGCAATTCGGACTATTTATCAGTGACTTTTCACTGATTCAGAATGAGAATAAAAAGCAACGAGCGGATCCTTTAATGACTTTTTTAAAAAAAAATTAAGTAGGTACCTATGCATATAGTTTAATGTGTAGATGAATTAACGTGGTATTCAATTTTTTAGTGAATTTGTTAAAAAATACCGATGAAAAATAAAAAACATTGTAGAATTCACGAAATAAATTATTTGGTCCAAGAGAAAGAATGGAGTGAAAATTTTTAAAAAGTCGCGATTTTCAGGGTGACTCATTCCATATAAACTTGAATCAAAAATTAAATTGGGTCTTCTGACTTTGCTCAATTTTTTTAACGAATTTCTTTGATGGTCTAGGTAATGAAATAATCGTGATTATTTCCGTCGTAACTCTCAAAGGGAGGGAGAACTTGGTAAGTTTTGAGGAATTTCGACTTTTGGCAGAACTACCTACCTAACTTGAAAGTAAGTATCTCAAGATCGGTTGTACTAGTTAAGGACATGTTTGCGTGGTTTTAAAGAAAATTAAAAGAAAATTCAAAATCAATAATCACGTTCTGAAAACCTTAAAGTTGAACTTTTGTGGTAAAAGCTCAAATTTCACGATAAGCACAAAAGATAAAGGCTACCATTTAAAAATCTGAAAAATTTCAATGAAGAGCTTTTTTTACTTTTTTTTAGCCGAAAATTTTTAAAATGAAATCTCGAGACCCCTATATAGGAGAACAGAAATACTCAATTTTAACCAAATTCAAAAAAATATAATCTCTCATTTATACTTAAATCAGTGAAAATTATCGAAAATCACCGAGAAACAGTCAGAATTGCAGCATAGGAGAAAATCAGTGAAAACATTTTCAATTAAAACAAATCAGTGAGAAAATTCACTTTAAAATCAGTGAAAATTCACTGAAGTCAGCAAAATTTAGGAATTTAGCAGACAAATCAGTGAAAATCTTTGTAAAATTAGCGAAAATACGCTGAAAATCAGCAAATTTTGCTGATTTTTTCCTGTGCTGCAATTCTGACTGTTCATCAGTGACTTTTCACTGATTCAGAATGAGAGAGTAAATAATCGAGTAGGATATTGAATTCTGCTAATTCGGAGGCGCTGGGTTCGAATATGGACCTACTTAGTTTTTTCATTCGACTCGCCCCCCCCCCTCATCATCTATTTTGATAAGGTCAAAATTCAGAAAAAATCAAATCCCCTTTTGTTGGAATTTTAAAATAGGTGCCGTCAATTTTTCAGTTATGCAATTCTTAAGATCAGATACATACTTATTAATCATTTGTTTGTCTGTTTTTTTAAATTTCATTCCGTTTATGTATTTTTTTTGCTTTTCCATTTGTTATTTTATTTATTCAACTTAGGTTGAGCTTATCTAGTCAAATATTGCCAGTGCTTTCGTCTTTTTTTTTCTGTTCCAATTATCATGCAATTTTAAGTTTCTTTTGCCATTCATGGAATTTCGATAAAAATGTTTAATACATTTTTTCGCATATATTGCTATGAACGTATAAAATGAGTTATTTTTGACTGAATAACGCAATTTTAGAGCATATATTTCTAATCTTCGATTCATCGATGCCTATTTCGCAAAAAATTATTTATCAAGACAGTATACCTCTTTGCCAATGTCTGAATCAGTGAAAAAGTCAATTTTAATTTTTAAAAAAATGGCTCTAGAACGATGAAATGCATTGTAGACCAGAATCCAATTCAATAAGCTGATTAAATTTTTAAAATCGAAGAAACCACAGCAGGATTTTAAAGAAACGTTGAGCCCCCCCCCCCCTCTTCTTTACAAAATTCCACTTATTCCAGTAGGAAAATTGTCAAAAAATGTGAGAAAAATTGAAATAAATCCATATCCTGGGTTGAAAAATTATAGGCATTTCTCCATATTTTAAAATTTTTTAAAATCAATTTTTAGATATCTACCTATTTCATCACTGATATCTGAAACCACGCGAGCATTTTCGGTCCAAAATCCCACACAAGTAATCTCAAACACCACGTCTTAAAAAATTACCCGCATTTCGTGAAATTCATCATCTCATCTCGACGAGATTTCCTTTATGAGACTGGTTCTTAGCGTGTGTAGACACTAGACATACTTAGTATTCTCATCCAATAGCCCCAGGGTAAACCTGAACACGTCTATGTTTCATCTTTTAAACGATTTACCGCGCGGTACTTTACCAATGTTGCGACGACACGATGAGATGTTTAGATTTATTACCAAACTCTTCTTTCGATTCAGTTTTTTATTCAATAAATTTTAACCGGAGTGAAGTTAATGAGAAAAAGATAATGGGGCTCGAAGATGCGTATTTTATTACTTTTTAAACGCCGCGCCACGCCGATCCCTCCTCGGTATGCTGTTTTTGTCTCGTTAACAAAAGATCTTAATGAGAAATATGAAACATATTATGTAAGAAAAGTAGGCCAAAGGCATCTTAAGTAGTTCGATATTTCGAAAAATTTGATGAGGCAGGGCGGAAAGATGGTCTTGATACGATACAAAAATGAGATATTCAAAAGAAGGGGAGGGGGTAGCTTGATTGAAATCAAAATGTTCTTATTTTTGGGTTTCTTTTCACCTTTTTCTAGCAGCTTCTCCTGCTCCTCATTCTCAAAAAAATTCAGGAATTAGGATGCAATTATGTATCAGAAATTCTTCATTGAGCTACAAGTAAAAATAAAAAAATTTGATTGCATTGAAAAGAGAAAAATTGTTGATTCAGTAGCCAATGCAGACCTATATTTTACACAACTCATAGATAATGCGATGTTTTTAATCTTTCAGTAATTCCCCTCCCCTCCCCTCCCCTCCCCTCCTCTTCTTTCTCGTTATCTTCTCAAACAATTAGCATACCTATCAATTCTATTAATTATGCAATGTCGCAGAAACTGAAAGTGAAACAAATTTTTTTACAAATTTTGCTTATTTTTAATAACCAACAAATTTTATTTATCCCCTCTCCATTTCTCATTTATTCATGAATTCATACCTACGATTTACAATTTCATAGATTTGAGGAGCTGAGAATCAAAATGCACTTTTGCCACAAATTTTTTTTCGTTTTTATAACGAATTCTGAAGAAGTTTTGTACCTTCTAAGTACGAATACAATCTGGTATTTTTACTTTTTTCCTAAACCAGCTTCGGGCAGAAAATCGCAGTTGAAATCATGGTTTGGAATCAAAACTCACATTTGCCGTATACCCAATAGGTAGTGATTGAAAAAAGAAACATTTTTTTGTCTCGTGCCATTTTTACCTAAAAATCAATCGTCTTCGAGTTATGAGGCAGTTTCAAAATGCATTAATTTTGAAATGCATTTTAAAATTAGTTCATAACTTGAAGACAATTGAATGTGTCACAACAAAAAGGGCATAACTCAGCATATGTCCTTTTTGATACGAGAAGCGATTCGTATTCTCTAAAATTTTCTATATCCAATGAGCCCCCTCCCACCTTCCAATATGTTTTCCTTGAAGAGTTATGGCGATTTTAAAATGCGAAGTTCGCAATTTCGGTACCTAGGTGCATTACATGTTCGATTTTCGAGAATTTGTGCAATGTTTAATTTTTTCACTGTGCAGATGATTGTAAAATTTTAAAATTTTAATGAAGTGTTTCTTTAGTTAATTTTTGGTCATAAAATTGAAAAAGTAATAAAATTCGTCCAAAATGTATTTTAAACATTTTTTTGTAACCAAGAAAATGGGGGGGGGATAGTCATTTTTCAAAGTGCGATATATCCGCTCCCTAAAGAGATAATTTGAATTTTTTTTTCACGAAAATGTTCCTTTTTTTATTCTCTTCAACTTTTGTATGAAGTTTTTTTTTAATTTTCACTTCTGGAAAAATTATACGTCGTCAAACGTAAAAGGGTCGAAATGAAATTTTGTCACAACAAAAAGGACATATAACTCAACCTTTTGTTTTCAATATAGAAAAAAAAAGAACAAATACCATGATGGGCGAGCTGTTTTCTTGTAGCAAAAAGATGAAATTTTAAGGTAAAATTTTTTCCCCAGCTCAATTCCTTAATTTAGTATTAAAAAAAGTATACTCAAACTTCAATCATGATTTCCCAAAAACGTCATTTTTTCTATATGCCTTTTTTGCTGTGGCACGTTCAATTGATTTAGAGCCAAAACTTCAAGAGAAAAAAATGTTTCTTTTATCAATCTCTACTAATCTGGTTGTACGAAATTTTTGGTAGCTGTAAAAAATGCATGTTGGGGTCAAAACTCACTTTTGCCATTCTTCTCGCTTCATTATAGGAAGAACATGTGATCGAAAATTTTTTTCTTCAGGGTATCCTAATTTTCAGGTCCTACTTGACAATATACGACGATTTTAGCACACTCGATGGTCGGTAATTTTACTAAAACAGTTTTTTGCGTTTTTCTCAAAATCACTTTTGATGGAAAAAGTGAGTTCTGATTCTCAGCTCCTCATTTCATATTTCGAAAAAATACTAAATTTTCAATTTCAATTTCAATCTCATGATTTATTCATCACTAATTTTTTTTTAAAATAGTAATCTCACCAACAATTCTCAGATTTTTCAGCTGGAATTAAAAAATAAATTTCTTTCCTTCAAATTTTCTTCAAGGTCATTTGAGGTCAAATTTTTTGGACATGGGGTGCTCAATAAAAAGAATGAAATGAATGAATGGAAATAACAGCGCTCGGTGTACGCAGAAGGGGAATGGAAAAAATTTACAAAATTAGAATCTCATGATCTTGGACCCAAAATCATCTACAATTCAAAATTATGATGTTTTATTGAACTTTTCCAAAAAAAATTGAGCAGTGCTCAAAGTATCATTTTGAATTATTGGTCGACTTTTTTTTTAGGATTTCAAAGAATTTGCATATTTAAAAAAAGTTGTATCATGATGAAACACCAACAGACATTTGAAAAAGATTCAGTTTTTATCAAATTTAAGATTTCAGCCAATTTTTGGAAATTTGTCTCGACATGTTTAATCATTTTTTTTGGAGATTCGAAAAAAATGTTGTTGGAATTCAGATTTTTGAATCGTGGTGGGTGAACCCGGGGGCAATTTCTTTTCAATTTTCATTTCAGCAAAAATTTTCCAGAAATTGAGCATATGAAGGTATTTGATTTCAGCTTCAATTTGTTAAAATGGGAAATGTTGACATTTCAATATTCAATCTTTTATTTTCTTTAACATTTATCACAAAAAAATTAGATTGGCAATAATCTTGGTTCCCAGTTCACTCGTCAACAAAAAATCAAAATTTCAACTCAATTTGAAATTCTGGCACAAAACTAAATACCTGTCAAAAATCAAAGTCCACAAAAACTCACCATATAAAAAAATTCCGTATAGAACTTCATGTCGACTAATATCGTAACAAATGCACTACCACAACACAACACTTAACTCGCGCATTAAATTAAATCGATAAAAATAAATTAATAAGAAAACCGAAGTCTTAAAGCGCATTTGAATTTATGAAAATAATCTTTATTTGAAACAACGACGAAGACGGCATTTAGACAAGCGTGCGGCGAGCGAGCTGAACGCGCGATACACAAACGCACGTGAAAAAGTGCGGATAACTGGTCGCGAGTGGTCGACGATACGGTACCGTACTAATAAAAATGTTGGCGTTCGAACTGGACCGTACTGACCCAACAGTGACTTTTCCATATGTTACTATCACCCAGACTTTCTTCTCCCTTCTCGAGGCGATCGTTTTAACGCCAAAGCAAAATTATTTATTTCCTAGAACTTGATGGACGTTTTGGCTATTAACACGACGATTAATACAAAACACATATAGTATTATCTAGGTAAGAGTCGAACGTTTAAAATTGCATATTCGCATTAAATAATCATCTTCTTTTTCTCGTTGCATAACTCGAGCCAGGTTGCGATAGGTGAACGTATTGAAATTTGTATAGGGCATGATTTCTCATCCAAAGGGTGTATGCTTAATGCCGCATTTACACGATAGCATCTTTAAATTAAAAGAGGAAATTAATTAGCATCCGAGAAATGCCATCGTAGATGTACGTGCATAGCTATGACCAAGTAGAGAAGTACGAATCGATATTATGTAGATGCACATTTTCCGCAAAACCAGTATTTTAATGCGAAATTGTTACGAGATTTTTCAAATTACCCTAATTTTTTAGCGTTGATTTTCCAAAATTGGAAATTTTAACCGGTGTCGTCGTTGCACATAATTTCGTCAATTTTTCTATGAATAATTCATCGTGATTGTTGCCGAGCAGTTCATTGATTGTTATGTATCTGAGACGAGCCGGATTTGTCCTGGTTTAGTGAACGAATTTCATCGATTTATTTTTTTACCTACGTAAAATTGGACTACCTACAATGTTAAAACAAGTATTGTATTTTTTGTCCAAGTGAAGGTAAAATATGATCCTACATTGTTGCATTGAAGTGAACCTCGGCTCGTAAATCGTAATCCGATATTTATCCCTGATTTATAATAATCAAAATTATGTAATTTCCCTGAATAAAAATTGAAAAAAAAATAGGATTATTGGATATTAGTCTGGGAGCTAAAGCCTAACACGTTGATGAGTTGAAATGAAAAAGTAGGTACACAATTTTTGATTGAAAATTATATTATGTCATGAGTAGTAATTTCCTCCGTTGCAATAGTGTTGGGATATCGAAATTGCAGTTTTTCCCAAATCAAAACCTACAATTTTTCTCATTTTCCCACAGAAAATCATAAATTTTCCACGTTTTCCCCTTCTTTTATTTCTTTTATTCATAAATTCATAAATTTCCCACGTTTTCTCCTCTTTTTTTTCGTCAATTCTCAAATTTCCCACGTTTTTCCTTTCAATTTTTTTAAAAATAAATTTTATTTCTTCATAGGAACAGTTGTCCGGGGAGGGGTCAAACTCTAGTTACGAATCCAAATTCTCGTAAAATACTAAAGAATTCAAAAAATTGCAACTTTTCCTCTTTTTTTTGCTCCATTAGGCGGATTTTTGCATTTTCCCTCTTTTTGATACGAATTCGAAACCAAATTCTTATACAAATACTGAAAAATTCATCGAAATTTGGAATTTTTTCCTTTTTCCCGCTCCATTGAGCAAATTTTTCATTTTTTCCTATTTTTTGATCAAATTTCCCACAATTTTCCTTTTCCTCATCTCTTCCCATTTCACTTGAAAATGCCCACAATATGGAAATTTTCCACGATATCCCAACACTGGTTGCATGGTTTCAACTGTTTCCAAGAATTACCATAAATGGGGAAAAGGAGATCTCAAAAACTAGTGGATAAAAATCTCACTCGAGTGATTCAATATCTTTGTCCAACTAATTTTAAAATTTGAATACGTTTACAAAATTTTGAAAACTAAAATAGGTCAATGAAAAAAATTATGCTCGAATTAAATGGTTAATTTATTTGTTGTACAAAAATACCATCGACGTATTTTCTTAGTAAGTACTACTATATCTCACTTCAGTTAGAGGTTCTTTTGAAAAATCGTCCTTTTCAGGGTTTAAAAAATGGGGGAAATTTTTTAGGGAAAAATTTTGCGGAAGGGGATGAATGACGGTGAAAAATCTCCAGCGATGATTTTTTTTGGGCGAAAATGTCTGTGCCAGGACCATTTCAATTGAAATTTTCTTTGAATATTTTTCGTTTCAAAAAACTTGAAAAACACGAAAAAATGGATGAAGAGGTGATCTGGAGATAAAATCTAGCACTGGCGGCAAGTATTGTGGTACTCTTGGGCTCGAGCACTACATGAAATCGTTTAGAGCACGACATGAAATTTGTTTCATGTAGTGCTCAGCACCATAGGCGTAGCTGCCGGGTGTGCCGGGTGTGCCTTAACACACTACTTTTTCCAAATTTTTCAATTTTTTTCCTGGGATAATTTTAGAAAAAATGTTTAACAAATTTGATGATGAAATTTTGGGATAATTTGACGAATTTAAAACATGAAAAAATGGTCGTTTTTTAACATCAAAAATCCAATTTTTCAAAGCTTCGCCCTCGCTTCGCTCGGGCATGAACATAATTTTATAATTTATTTGAGACAAAAATGCGAAAGAAGACATTCTTTTACCCTCCTTCCCTTAAATACCTTCGTGTATTTCAAGTTTTCATACCAGTAGCGCCAGAAAGTGGGGTACAAAGGAAAGAGATGCATTCCATTGCGTCTTCCTGAATGAATTTTGAATTTTCAAAGCATTAAAACATGAAAAAAATAAAATTACTTTTTTTGGCATTGAAAATCCGATTCTTTCGAACCCTGGCCCTCTTTAATTCCGATTTTGATTCAATATTATTAAAGTTATTTCAATGGAAAATCTTTTCGGTAAGTACAGCATCTTTTTTGATTTTATTGGAGGGCCCAAAGTTTTGGCACACCCGACTCAGAAGGTCCAGCTACGCCTATGCTCAGCACTACATACATACTTATACTTCTATCGATTTTCCTACTCGTATTTGTATTGTATTTTATGTAGAAGTTGAAAAATTCAAGTACCTACATTATAATAGAGCTAGGTTTGAACATTATTTTACTACGTGTTCAGAAAAATTTTGGGCACCACATGGGAAAATTTCAAGTTGCCGCGCTTGAAATCTAGAATCATCCTTTAGAGGCAAAACAACCCATGCAGTTCATAATAGCTCGTAAAAATGTAAAAAATTACAATTTTTTCTTTTCAAACGTAATTTTTCAAACAAATTTTCCCTTTTCTTTAGGGTGATACATTTTATATATGGTATCTTTATTTACATAAAATCTCCGTTTTGGGTAAAAAATTCGAAAATCACGTAATTTTTGGATTTTTTTAAATTGTAGAACATTATTATTTTATTCATCACACTTCGCTATATTTGGAATTAGGTACCTTCGAAAAAAAATCGAGCATAAAAAATCGTATGGTCTCCCGCCAAATATGTTCTCTTGGATTTGCTACTGGATTTGCTACTGCCTGTGCTACTTTATCATTCTGCTAGGGAGAATTCTAATTTCAGTAATTTCCATAGTATTTCTAGGAAAATGATATGTCTGTACTGGCTACTGGCCAAGTAAAGCCCATTTCAATTAAAATTTTCTCAGAGTAATTTTTCTCTGATTTTTCACAAAAATTGTGATGATTGCCAGCTCATTTGAAGGATGGAATAGAAATGGAAATTTTCTGCTATGATCATTTTGAATAAAAAATTACTGTACTATATTTCAGTTGGAATTTTCTTACTTGAAATTAATTTTTTTCTAAAAATAAAACTTTTTCTTTCAAAGTTTCTTGAAAATTGGAGACCAGCAAAATTTTTGAATAAATGTGAAATCTTTCCCAACGTAAAAATTTCAAACCCTTTTTTTGCCAATTTTTTTATTTTTCAAATATAACCACATTTCAGAGGCGATTAGTGAAATTTAAGGCCAAATCAAGGGGAGGGGGAGGTGAAAATTTTCACTATATGATTTTGAGATCTTGATGTAAAACTCTCTCTGCTGCCTTCTCGAATTCAATTTCCGAGAAAAATAGTGAAAAATGATTCACCTTGGTATCTATTAGATACCTAGGATTAACTGTTTCGCCATCTTCTGATCATGTTCAAAACATTTTGAGATACCTATAGAAAAAAATTGCTAAAATGGTCTTCTTACGGATGTTTCTACTTAAAGATACCGCTGGCACCCCCCCCCCCCCCACCCCCCACCCCTTCAGAGGTCCTTACAAAAAATCAATTTTTCATGTTTTTTAAATATTCAGTGAAAAATTTTTAATTTAATTCCTTGAAATTCCGTTCAGCGATATTTGAAGAAGGACGCTTCTTATGCCCAGAAAATGGACTTTCTTTACTAGTGAAAGTTGCATTTCAGGCGGCTCAACGTTTGGCCATGTCCTTTATTTTCAACTTGTTCAAATTGTCCGGCTGATTTCATCCAAATTTTCGTCCCTGGACCCCATCCCTCCACAATTCTTTCTCTGCCTCCCTTAAATTACTAGAAATATCGTCAGAGCGGTTTTCGAAAAATCGAATTTTTAAATCAAATCGAAAAAAAGTACTAAGATACTTGGTAGTAAAATTTTCAAAATGTGACTTTTTTGAATAAAAGTGAATTATCTGAATAGAGAAAGCGTCCTCTAAAAAAATGTCTTCCAAAGAAATTGCAAATATTTAAATTTGTTTTCTGCTTGGAGCTATTAGTTTTTCACAAGGAAGCTTTCCATTTAAGCTGAACGAGGGCGAGGTCAAAGTTCAGAGTATGACTTTAGGAAAAGTTGTTTATAAAACTTTGAGCATTCCTAGAGCATTTATACCAGGGTCACCAACCGAGATTTCGAAAAATCACTATTTTGGCTAAAAAAAAAACGCATCACTAAAAATCACTAAAATCACTGTTTTTCTCCAAAAGTCGTTCAAAAATCACTTTTATAGCTATTTTCACTCTCAAAAATCACTTTATAAAAGTAGGTTTAGAAATGTCAAAATTACCAGAAATAGCCGTTTTCAAATTTTTTTTCAAATATTATTCATAAAAAAATCACAAAAATCACTGAAATTTTCAAAAATCACTAAACTTTTTCAAAAGCTGAAAAATCACTGATTTCAATAAGAAATCACTGAGGTTGGTAACCTTGATTTATACCTTGATCGATTTAGCAGAAATTTTCGTCGAAGGATTTACCGATATTTCCTAGTCTATTACCTAGAATTTCAGCTCAATCGGTTCGTTGGTATGAGAACGAAAACGTTTAAAATAATACGTAAAAACGCTGTAACTTATCATTTAAAAACATATATAGAGTTGACCGGTTCTTTCTGTACACCCCTTATATATCTGGATATGTATTAAACAAACACAAATTTTCACTAAAAATTCACTATTACCCAATTTTTAAATTTTTTAAAAATTCGTCATAAATGAAAAATCAACTTGGGCATCTGATTGAGGGGTGAGGTGGGGTGGACACATGGGAGGGGGTAGAAAGTCAAAAATGCTTCTTGACCTTGTACCGGTGCTCCCCCACCCCTCCCCTCAATCATATTGCTATTGCAAAATAAAAACAAATGAGTGAGGTGGGATGGGCACATATAAAGAGGGGGGGGTCAAATAGTATTAACACCATCAATTTACATAATACTACTATTTTCAGCCCAAAAACATACAGTTTAGTACAATTTTATACTTATTACCACGTTTTCAAATAATAGTATATTTACCCCCCCCCCCCCCCCCTTCCTTCAGGACTCTCTATCTCTTCCGCTTATGGTCCTACTGAAACATTTTTCATATAAAAAATGTTGAAAATTGAGTGTAGAACAAAAAAGTACCAAACTATTTTTATCCTAAAATCAACTTCCGAGGAAATAATGTGAAAAAACGACTTTTTGGAGGGGTTAGTCCCTTCTAAAAAAGTTAGCCTAAGGTCTGTGGGGTGGTAACTCTCTGAGGTTATTCAGAGGACCACTCTCGACAATTTTCCGAAATAAAAGCTTTGCTGGGCAAAAATGTTTTTTATTTTCCAATTTACCTCCACTGATCTGAAATTTTGGCCAGGGGAATTTAAGACCATGTTTTTTCCAAAAATCGCACTCTCGTTCAAATCAGAAACAGATCCTTCAAGCGGCTCTCTGGTAAAACTATTTTCGGAAAAATTCGTTTTTTTTTTTCAAAATTTTTTGAACATAGGTGGGTAAATTTTTAGGTCGAGTGAGGAGAAGTAAGGGTAGAATCCGAGGTAGGTACGTTTACTAGGTCATTATCAAGTCTAAACACAACTTTTCTCTACATCCCCCCCCCCTGTGATTTACTTCCGGATGAAAAAGGAAACAATCATCTCGAGTGCTTGCCTATCTACCATTGTTTCGTTTATTTCAACACGTATATTTCATTTAGGTACCTAATATTCGTATTTAAAGAGGTATGCCTGTCTACTTACACGTTGCTTTGCATCTTTTGCATATCAAACATTATTATTTAATCACATTTTTAATTTTCTGCGCGAAGAATTACTCGCATTCGCGAATGTGCAATGCGAAAAATTTTAAATATAAATTCCACCAATGCGATTCCTTCCATTTGATCTTTCGTGAGTGCTAATCTGGAAAATTAAGATATTTCCACTGATTCCACTTTCAGTTGAAATTTTCAGTTTCACTTTTCTACGTTTAAATCGTAATTGTGTTTCCCCCTTTTCACATGAAAAATTGTACTCACCCACCTAAAAAATCACTTTGGTACATTTTTCACAAGAATAGGTAATGAATCATTCAGGTTTACATGCCCGATTTCGTATTTTGGAAATATAAGTGAAATTGCCAGGTACCTATCGAAAAGTGAATAATATACATGAACCTTATCCCACGACAGACCACCTACAATCATGACTTCATGAGTTGAAATTAAATACCAAAATAAGTTCCTAGAATCTGCGACTAATTAGCCCGACCGGAAATAACGCCGAGACTTCCAATATTCGCCAATTTTTGATAATTTAAAACGTATGCCTTAACTACACCCGTATAAGTGTCCAATTTCACATCCTAATACTCGGATATCCTCCACATAAGAATTCCCATTACAGAAAATGAAACTGTCAAAAAACCATAAGTCTGAAAGAAAAAAAACTTTCTTTCATTGCAGAGAGTAGGTATATATGGTCGTAAACGATGGTTTGACCCTTCATTACCGCATCAATCACGTGTCCGGTAATTTATTCTGTTTATGTACGTGGTGCTCTCATCATTGGTTTAATCATTTGACAGCTGGTACATTGTGTTTACAAGTTTTAAAAACAGTATCTTCATTAATCTGTTCTATTTGGCCACTGTGCGGCGTTATTTAACGCCTTGGCACGCTTCATTTGAATGTTTTATGTCGTAACAATCGTCCTAATGAAAACGTTTTACTTACTCGGACTGTAGGTATTTGTTGTGTAATCAAAGAAAATGAAAGAGAGCGAGGTTTTCTTTGCACCGAACACCGAAGTGATGGCAATACATAGATGAATAATTTAAGTAACATGTAGGTACACTACGTACATGCATTGTATGGCATATGAGTGATGTAAAACACGATATTGCAAAAAAAAGAAAGTATGGGCGAAGGAATTTTTCGAAAAAAATTTCACCTACATGTATTGAAATATAAATTGTATTCAAATTAGATCTTTCTCCTTTGATGAATTGAAAAATTTCGATCGCATGTATTATCATAGAATTTTACTAAGATTACTCAGGGGGATTGTTTTGCAATTTTTTTTTCGAAAGTTAAATGGAGGTAGGATGGGATCAGAAAGTTGTTTCTATATTATCATCTAAAAGAACCTGGTAAGATTTTTATTCCCCAATTCAACTCCAGTTTCAACTGAATTCCCTTAAAATTTTAATAGGTATAATTCGTAAAAATTGAGAAAAGATTGAAAAAATTTCTCCAAAAATAATATGTAAGATGTTTTTATCCAAAAATACCATCGGTACCCACTTTTCACCTTTACCTAATTATTCAAGGGTACTTCTTGTCTTACAATGGCCACTTTTATTCAAAAAGTTATCGACAGCCATTTTCTACCATTTCTTCAAGTTTGAAAAAAACCTACCCGATAAATTTTCTTTCATTTTTAAAAAATAGCCATCTGGTGTAAGAAGAAGGATAAAAAAATTATTAAGACCACTTCAACAAAACAATTTTTAAAAAATAGGTTTTTTCATATTTTTCTAGAAAGAATTTTGAATTTGCGAAATATTTCTTTAAAAAAAGGTGGTGGTGAAAAGTGGATACCAATGAAATTCTGGGATAAAAATATCCATTGACACTACTTTTGATAACATTTTGGATTTTTGACATGCAGGTACCTATAAGTATGTCTTAGGGCTGGTGGGAGGTAAAATGGTCAAAATTTCATCATTTTCTAAAACCCTAAAAATGCCTAAAATTTTCATCGTGAAAATTCATCTGTTTTCAAAAAGAAAATATAGTTTACTTTCTTGTAATTTTTTGTAAAGTCAGGTAATGAAATTTTCCATTTTTTGTATCAAATTTTTATAAATGGTTCACATTTTTCCATGTTTTTCCATTTTTATATAATTACCTATGAATCATGATTTCCATTCTGGCGCACTTGATGATTTCTCAATTTTTTTTTGATCACATTTCATCATTTTTTAAACCCCCATAATAATGCTTCAAATTTCCATTGTGAAAATTCATCTGTTTTCAGATGACAGCTACACTTTTCAAGATCGTCTGCAAAATTGTACAGAAGTTTTTCTCGAAGTAAGTATATCTAGGTATTAGTTTTCGAAAAAATTGGGCGTGAATATTATTCGTTTTAAAAACGCCCAAAAAAATTTTTGGAAAGCTTTCAATATAACGAGAGAAGCATCCATGAAATTTTGGAAACAATATTGAAAAAAGTAGATTTAAAATTTGAACCAATTTCATTCATTAGGTACATTTTGAGTAAGTAAACTTCAATTTTATAAAATCTCATAAGCGTAATGTAAATTGGCAGGCCCGAGGTTAAGCAAAAGAAAAATTTGAAATAATGCCCTTACAAAAATAAATTTGAAATTTGAAAATGACATTAAGATTTGAGAGATTCCGACAGCGAAGTAGTCCAACAGGCGATCAATGAAAATAAGGGAATTTTCCACAAAAAAAGAACAAATTTCCCAAAACCATGAACGTGAAGTTGGAATTTTTTAATTTCCTCTCTCCTCCTTTTCCTCGTTCAATCCATTGTTTCCTCCTTTCTTTAGACTCCGATGTTTTAATTTATTTTTAAAACAAGTTCAAATTGGTATCTGGATAAAATCTCATTTTTCTTCAATCATTTCATTAAATAGCATTGGGAGAGAAAGGAAAGATTTTATCCATGGAACAACTTTTTCAAAAAAAAAAAGATTCAAATTCAGCGATATTCCGAATCAAAAGCATAGTTTACATTTATTTTCGCCCAACTCGCGTCTGCCAATTTGCATTGGACTGATAAGATTTCGAAAAATTGAAAGGTACCTACTCGAAATGTAACGAATGAAATTTGACTCAAATTTTGAAATCTCTTTTCAAGATCGTCTGTAACGTTGTACGAATGCTTTTCTCTCTACCATATATCGAATTTCGAAAAATTGAATATGAAGATTATTCAATTTTTTGAGAAATTTTAAAGAGTTTTCATTTACAATAAGTACGGTCTATACAAATGTAAATCTTTGATCAACTTCCTCTTTCCCATCGTCCGTTCAAAAAAGCGATTCATTGAATTTAAGTTTGTCATTTATTTATTTTCTTCTCATTACAAAATTCTGGTTGATTTTTTTGATCCGGGATCCCAAAATTTTAAAAATTGAACACTACCTACTTATTATCTACTTCAAATCGTTCTTATTCTTTTGGCTTATTCCACGACGTCACATAGCTCAAGTTTTGACCTTAGGTCTTCAAGATTTTTTTACAAGATTCCCACGATGATCTATAAAGGAATCACCTTCGTTTGGTGAATTTTCCGAGATATGCAAAAATTGTGGAAAATGAGTATAATGAATCAATGTCTGATAAAAACCAAATGCTCAAATTTCTTTCTTGGAAAATTTCAATAATTTCCAAACCCCTATTAAAAAACTGAAAAATGAACTCGAGCATCACAAAATTAGAAAACACACCCATTCTTTTATAAGCTTTTCCACCTAAATTTTACCAAAGTCATTTCCATTCAGGACTCGTATCATATGCGCACTCAGGGGGGAGCTCAGGGAGCTCGAGCCCCCCTCCTTAAGGTAGGCAAGGAGATTTTTCATCATAAAACTGTCAAAAAAGAATATGATTTTTCAAAAAAATTTCGCCCCCGCTTCGCTCGGGCAGTATTTTAAGTAATTATTTCTTATAATCAGCATACTTACCTACCACTCTCTAAATTTGAATCAGTTAAAAATGCAAAAATTCTGTCTTTTTTAATCAGTGAAATAAATTTTTATTGAAAATTAGTGATTTTTCACTGATTTTTCGGTTAAGGATTACCTACCAATTTCTGAGGTAATGCTCCATTTATCAGAAAAAATCAGTAATTTTAATTACCTATTAAAAATCAGAAAATCTCGTCATTTTTCGATTTTTTTCGTTCAAATCTGTAGATATATATTATCTACCTACTGAAAATGCCCTAACTACTCCAACTCCACTGAAATAACAAGTTACCTCATTTTTTCATTGAATTTTGACACCCCCCCCTCTTTCCATTTTTTCTCAAAATCTGAGCTCCTCTTTTACATAACTCCTGGGTGCGCCTATGACTCGTATTAACACGTGTGGATTCTCGAAAACATGAAAACTTTTGATTTATTTTTCTCTTTTCTTGGCAGATATACTCACGTGATAAAAATCGAGTCGCAAGATGATTCGTACGAAGAGACTCGAACGTCATTGTTATCGCAATTAAAAATCTATAAATCATAACAAGGATTCTGAACGCAGCACGTACCTATTCCAGCCGGTATCTTACCTATGCCTACAAATACGCGGTAAGCAGCTTGTCGTCGAATCTATTTTCATCAAAATAGTTGATACGACAAATAAAAATCATTACTGCTGCACAATTACCCGTACCCGTCTCCGTTATCCTATTGACGTGTTTATTTAGCTCGTGAATTTAATAATGCACTTTCTATTCGAAATTCAATCGCGCGGTTTATTTGACTTCTGTTGAAGATAAAGTTGAATTAAAAGCAACATCTTTACTTCATATAGCTCAGGTATATTTATTTTTTGGGCGTACGAATGAAAACATAGGCTAAAATTAGGCCTATAGCTTGTAGACCAGTCAATACCTTATTCTCAAGTAAATACACACTACTCACAAGTTCATAAAATATATTTATTGGACCATTCGTGAATATATATTTTTACAAGCCCATCAATTACTCTACAGCTCATGCCATTGCCAATATTATTTCCATATTCAAAACCAAACAATGGAATTTGACAATGAAAAAATGTCAGCACTGTCATTGCCACAATACATTTGTAAATGGTAATGTACGAATATGCTGGAGTAGGCCTAGGTACACCACAGGTGCAAAGTACATATTCTTGGATATGCCTCGATTTCCACTCCTTTTTAAAGTATTCCTCGAGAAATCATACGTGTCCATCGATTTGAATAAAAATTACGTACATTGATGAATACAGATACACTAGAAATACCAATATGTGCCTAGAATGTACTTCTGATGGTGCGATACATGACGTAACGTCACGAAGTTCCGGTAGAGTGTTATAGATAAATCTAGGATGAATTATCGAATCCGCTCGTGTCGTAATTTAATGAATCATATTGCATTGGTAATATGAACAATCGTGTCTGTAATTATCAAGCACCATAGGCTCGGATCGGTTTGAATTTCGGTAGAAATTTCGCCCAGCCGAAAAAATTCCATTAATTTGGGACGCTATAAGTTCGATTCTAATTTCTAGATTTGGAAAAAAAATTGGCATAGGTCACTGGAGGGTCAAAATTACAATTAATAATTCACGAATGTAAAAATAATTAACCGAAGTAGTTCTCCGTCTTCACCTACACTACCATCTCTTAGGAGAATATTGGGTTTTCATTTGTAAAGGTATGGTCACTATACTGAACCTAGGTACCTATTCTCGAAATGATATCTTTTCTACGTACATTTGTTTCAGTTGCACTTTCCTTTCATCGTTTCCTGTTATCGAATATTATCACGTTCGATTCGATTGTAACTAATTCATGATTCAATACCCATTACAGGATGAAACTGAAGCACGTTACTATTGTCTGTATCCTTACCGATGCCGGACAAACGAACCAATTACATTCATTTTTCTTTCCACATCTTTCTCCTTGGTTCGTTTGTGCCAGCGTCGTATGGACGAGATTGTAATTAATTTATCTAACCGTTCATCTACAGTACCTACGTTTTTAATTTTACTCTCGGTTTCTCGCGAATTCATTGTTTTTTTTCTTTTTATGCAAGACGAGGCGACAATTGTACAGTAGAATTTCATCTGTATTTGGAATAATATTTCTGATGACAATGTACCTATCGGGGAAAATGGTCAAGTTGGATCTATTTATCGTTTCAATGAAGATGCTGGGGTTTCTATAGGTACCTACCCTATGCAGTTGATTTGTGGTAATCGATGGAGGGTGAAAATGAAAAATAATTAAAAGGAGAGTTACACTGGTTTCCATTGTATCTCCTTCATCCAGTTTTCATGGTTGATTTTGCACATGCAATTTAAGAAATCTTCCGATGTTGGTTTTGGCATAAATTAAATTTCATGTGATGTAAGTTGTGCACTCGCGAGAGAGTAAGTATTCCCAGAGACGAAACAGCGAGGGGGAGAGGGTATGGCACATCTTCCACCTAAGTCAGAAAATTTTGATGAAATTGGCACCTCTTTTTTTCACTTTTCAGATTTTTGGCCAAGTTTCGTTTCTGCATATTTCAGGGTAAAAAATTATAAAATTCCTTTAAACTGAGATTTTTGAAATTTTTATTGAATAGAGTAAAATATATTTTTAGAAGATATTTTGAACCGAAAATTTCTCTCGTTCAACCTCACGAAAAAAAGGTTTTTTTTCGAGAAAAAAATTCCATGTTGCGGAAACACGAATGTATTCATTTTTTTCAAAATTTTCTCCTACGGGGAGGAGGGGAGAGAAATTTGGCAACAGAAATTTTTAAATCGCAGTATCTTTAAAACAAAAAAGTGCCAAGGTCAGTAAATAATTACTTCCTTCTGTTTGATTTTTTTCGCCAAGTAGGTCATCTTCAAAAACTCAAAAAAAAATTCAAACTGTGTTTCATTGCAAAAAAATGGTCGATAGGTACACAAAAAATCTGTGGAAAAACTTTTTCAGCGGGTAGGTAATTTAATATCAGATAATATAAATAAAAATTCAACTATTGAGGTACCTACTTTGAAAGGAAAACCCTCATAGAAAAATACTACTGGTATTTTCGTATTACTAGTTTTACTACTAGTTTTTCCAAAAAACTACTAGTTTACGACTAGTTTTTCCAAAAAACTACTAGTTTACGACTAGTTTTTCCAAAAAACTACTAGTTTACGACTAGTTTTTGTCGAAAACTACTAGTTTACTACTAAAAACTAGTAGTTAAACTAGTAATACGAAAATACTACTAGTATTTTTCTATGAGGGAAGGGTCGCGGGGTAGAGAGATTAAGGGTTGATTTTAAAGTGAACTCTAATTTTGTGTTTAACGTGTTCGAATTTATTGAAAAATAGGTACCTACTCTTATTCTAATCTTTCAGATTATTTAAATATTACAAAAAATTAAACAATTTTTTCAAAAAACTGCAATGGTATTCCTCAATTAAGTAAGTATTTTTAATCACTTTTTTTGGTACCTAGATAAGTACGCAAAACGTTATCCTGAACAACTTAATTTTTATTCACTTTCGAACGTTTCGAAATGAAACACATTTTCAAAATTTCATTGAACTCTTTTTTGAGACTTTTCAGTTTTTTAATATGACTCCTTGTTCAAAAAAAAAATTATTAAAATTTGTTGTATATTGTACCTACCTAAGTGAGTACTTACATCAGATCCAGAAGAATTAGAATTTTCCAAATTTTTTGTCAAAAAGTTTGAATTTGAAGGTTTTTAATTTTGATGATGGCAAAAAAATTTACCAAATGATGTCAAAAGAATCAGTCTGAATTAATTTTATTCTAGATTCATTTTTACCCCTCCCCCCTCCTCCTCCTTCTCAGAGACCTACGACTAAATCCATACTGGTGTATTTCAGGCACGGAAGTACAAATATACTCCGAACGATTGAATCGTTCTTTTTTCCAACTCCGAGGGCGGTGATGAGTTTTTTTTTCGAAGTACTTTTGATTTTACACTCTAAATTTTCAAACTCGGAATCTTTTTCTTCAAAATTTTCTAAATTCCAACATTTTTTTATCGTAGGCTGATCGTAGGTAAGTAAGGAATTTTTTAAATTGTAAAATTTTTTCTCAAAATTTTTTAAACTCCAAAATATTACCAACGTAAATTTTTCAAATCTACAATTTTTTTCTAAAAATATTTTTTTTTAAAAAGTAAGTACATATTTAAGAAACTGAATTTTTTAAATACCTACTTTTTGAAAAAAATTATGTTTTTAAATTTTTTTCAAAACAATATTGTAATTTTTACCATTTTCTAAAAATTTACTCGAAAAAAATGTTGGTGTTTGAAAAAATTTCAGACTTGATGAATTTAAGTTGGTGAAAATTTGGAGTTGGAAAAATTTTTAGGAGAAGATTGTTCATTTGAAAAATTTACGTCGATAAAATTTTGCAATTTGAAAAATGTAACGATTTGAAAAATTTACGTTGGTAAAATTGAAATTTTGGAGTTTGAAAAATTTTGAGGAAAAAGATAAGTTTCAGAGTTAGAAAATTTAGAATGTAAAATCGAAAGACCACCCTCGGAGTTGGAAAAAATAACGATTCAGTCGTTCGAAGTATAATTTGTACTTTCGTGCCTGAAGCATATCCGTATGGATTTAATCGTAGGTTTCTCAGAGGATATAATTGTCAAAATAATACAATTTTGCTAATCTTCTTCAAAATTATCTTGTTACAAAAAAATGTGTAATATTATCGTCCCATTAAAAAAAAATGAACTAAAACCGTTTATGCCATTTTTTTAAAATTGGAGTTTTTAGTGTTTTGGATTCAGGCAGTCAAACAGCATCGATTTGAAAAAAAAGGAAGTAAAAAAATTGATTTAAACCTCAATGTATGTATTTAGTGGATTTTAAAATCTGCCAAGTCCATAACCATAAAGCAAATTTTGTTGCGTTTTTTAGCTCTCCCATAAAATAATTAATTTGGCACTTGGGCGGTTTTCAAATTAATGAAACGAAAGGACTATGATATCGTAATAATCATGAAATTTATTTTTATGAGTATAAAAGTCGATTTATGGAGTCAATTGGTCTCATTCAATCAGCCAGACATTCACATTAAAAATCATCTCTGGAGCACTTCAAAAAATTATTCAGACCATTTTTCTTAAAAAATAGGTAGGTACAAATTTTTTATGACTTTTGTCGCCATGTTAATGCATCGTTGCAGTAAGATACCTAAATTGAGAAAAAAGTATTCGTTTTTTCTTTTTTGACAAATTGCTTTGTCGAAAAGAAGCAGGGTTGAATTATTAATCTAGAGTAGAAATAAAATTGTTCGGGGTAAATTTTTGTGCTAGAAAAAGTTGTAAAAAATTCGAGACATATTGTTGTTTCTTGATAAAATTGACGAATTTCTCTTGAATTTTAAGACGAGCTAAAAAATTAAAATGAACGTGTTAAACCAGATGTTCATTTTCGGCTCAAGACTCCATTTATTTGGCATAAAATGTCGCGCCGAACAATTATTTCGATAGGTACCTACATTTTTTGGGTGTACCTGCCTATCTGTCATATTTTGTGAAAAAATGCATCTTTTGGGAGGGTTTTGATTTTTGATGAGGATCGCCCATTTGACAATTTTTTTAAAATCTAAATCAAATACCTACTCACCCAAAAACCTTTTTGGATGAAAAAATTGCATGTGTTTTTTTAGTTTTAGAGACACCTGTTACAATTTCAAATTTTCTTTTTCCAATGTCTCTTTTTTTCAATACATCAAAATAAAATTTATTTTTCGTGAAATCCCTTTTTCGGCCAATTTGGCTAAGGGTAGGTATTGGATCGGGGAGGGGTGATTTTCCGGTCGAATAATTATGTACTTATATTTTTTATTGAAAAATACCCAATAATGCTTAATAGAAAATTTTAAAAATCTAGAGGAATAGGGGCATTTCACAATTCTTACCCTGGAATACTTTTTCTGTGCTCTCAAAAATCCACTAATTATAGATATCAGAGTTCATATATGCAGATTTTTTCCATCACTGTCGATTGTTATAAAATTCTGCATCATTACGTCGTCTTACGTTGTTTTATAATAGAAAAGAATGCTGCTGCTATTACAAAACACCAGAAACAAACCCAACAAATCATTTGGGAAAAGCTCGCGCGTCGCGCCAAAGATAAAGAGAAAAACATTAACAAGTTTCCATAGAACAGGAGTCAATTACCAATTAGAAAACATGTCTTCGCCATAAGCCGGAACGTCCTACATATTGAAATAATTAACAACTCATTTGAATATGTAGGTGTTCGCGCATCTACTTACATATTTTCGCGTGTTTTTTTTCTAACACGATACGATACGAACGCTTATGATGATTTCCTAATTACTCTTATACATGTTTTTTGCCTTAACGTATCAGTGTTTCGAATAATCTGATGTGATCTTTCACCGAAGGGGGTGGATGATTAAATTGGCCACTTGTCATTTGACGAAAAAATGCAGTTTGTAGACTCGTAGATATTATGTGCGAACATTTTCCTGTGTCCTAGATACACCGGCACCTATATCGACGCGAATATATTAATTTTGTTCTCAAATGATAATAAATTTCTTCATAGGGAACATCTTAATGATTATTTCGTATCTATAAACGTCTACATTATGGTTCATTACAATTAACAAAGTTATATGTCGAATGGCTAAAATATTATTCCGGTTTTGGATTTCTATAATACCGCGAATAGATGTAAATTAGGTGTTATTAAGTTTTGTATTGTTTTATTATCGAAAAAGTAGAAAAAGAGCTTATGGGTAGATAGGTTATTATGTAAGAAAATAGCGGGTGATTCTTCTTAGATCAGGCTATAAGTTAATTAATAGTACATATACCCATACCGTGAAATTGGCTGTGATTATTAGGTTTACCTGTGTGTAAAGTTGTAAAAAATACATAATCTGTCTTATTTTGTATGTATGTACCTAGTAGACACGGTTAGAAGAGTTCCTGATCAAATATAAATGTTGATCAATTTTTTAAGCAATAATCGTGTCATGAATAGGTGATTATTTTTTTTGGAATAAGTAAATCTTATTAACAAGGATTACATAAAGTTATGGTGTACGGTATTCATTTCCTATGAAATGATGGAAGCTTTTACGTCTAATTATTAAGTATAGGTAACTATTTTCAGAGAGACGCCAATCAGTATTCGAATCTCGAATCTAAATCGATTCAATTTCACATCGTGGTTTTGAAAATTTGAATTTCAAAAATTGATATCTACAAAAAATAAGTTCAATTGGCAAAAAAAACGCCGATTTTTTCCGAGTACTCGGGGAAAAAGAGGCAGATTTTTTCCGGGTACTCGGAAAAATAAAGCAGATTTTTTCCGGGTACTCGGAAAAATAAAGCAGATTTTTTCCGAGTACTCAGGGAAAAAGAGGCAGATTTTTTCCGAGTACCCGAGAAAAAAGAGGAAGAATTTTTCCGGGTACTCGGAAAAATAAAGCAGATTTTTTCCGGGTACTCGGGAAAATACAGGCCGATTTTTTCCGAGTACTCGGAGAAAAAGAGGCAGATTTTTTCCAGGTACTCGGAAAAAAAGAGGCCGATTTTTTCCGGGTACTCGGAAAAATAAAGCAGATTTTTTCCGGGTACTCGGGAAAATACAGGCCGATTTTTTCCGAGTACTCGGAGAAAAAGAGGCAGATTTTTTCCAGGTACTCGGAAAAAAAGAGGCCGATTTTTTCCGGGTACTCGGAAAAATAAAGCAGATTTTTTCCGGGTACTTGGGAAAATACAGGCCGATTTTTTCCGAGTACTCGGGGAAAAAGAGGCAGATTTTTTCCAGGTACTCGGAAAAAAAGAGGCCGATTTTTTCCGGGTACTCGGAAAAATAAAGCAGATTTTTTCCGGGTACTCGGAAAAATAGAGGCCGATTTTTTCCGAGTACTCGGGGAAAAAGAGGCAGATTTCTTCCGGGTACTCGGAAAAAAAGAGGCAGATTTTTTCCGGGTACTCGGAAAAAAAGCAGATTTTTTCCGGGTACTCGGAAAAATAGAGGCCGATTTTTTCCGAGTACTCGGGGAAAAAGAGGCAGATTTCTTCCGGGTACTCGGAAAAAAAGAGGCCGATTTTTTTCCGGGTACTCGGAAAAATAAAGCAGATTTTTTCCGGGTACTCGGAAAAATAGAGGCCGATTTTTTCCGAGTACTCGGGGAAAAAGAGGCAGATTTCTTCCGGGTACTCGGAAAAAAAGAGGCAGATTTTTTCCGGGTACTCGGAAAAATAGAGGCCGATTTTTTCCGAGTACTCGGGGAAAAAGAGGCAGATTTCTTCCGGGTACTCGGAAAAAAAGAGGCCGATTTTTTCCGGGTACTCGGAAAAATAAAGCAGATTTTTTTCGGGTACCTACTCGGAAAAATAGAGGCCGATTTTTTCCGGGTACTCGGAAAAAAAGAGGCAGATTTATTCCGGGTACTCGGAAAAATAAAGCAGATTTTTTCTGGGTACTCGGAAAAAAAGAGGCCGATTTTTTCCGAGTACTCGGGGGAAAAAGAGGCAGATTTTTTCCGGGTACTCGGAAAAATAAAGCAGATTTTTCCGGGTACTCGGAGAAAAAGGGGCAGATTTTTTCCGGGTACTCGGAAAAATAAAGCAGTTTTTTTCCGAGTACTCGGGGGAAAAGAGGCCGATTTTTTCCGAGTACTCGGGGGAAAAGAGGAAGAATTTTTCCGGGTACTCGGAAAAATAAAGCAGATTTTTTCCGGGTACTCGGGAAAATAGAGGCCGATTTTTTCCGAGTACTCGGGGAAAAAGAGGCAGGTTTCTTCCGGGTACTCAGAAAAAAAGAGGCAGATTTTTTCCGGGTACTCGGAAAAATAAAGCAGATTTTTTCCGGGTACTCGGAAAAATAGAGGCCGATTTTTTCCGAGTCCTCGGGAGAAAAGAGGCAGATTTATTCCGGGTACTTGGAAAAATAAAGCAGATTTTTCCGAGTACTCGGGGAGAAAGGGGCAGATTTTTTCCGGGTAAGGTGCAGTAGGGTAATTGCAAACTGTTTTTATATTAGTGACACTTTGGCGGCTCACTGTGACCGCTCTATGGCACCAATCAACCTCAAATTTTTGTCACACATACTTTGAGGGGTTCTCTGTGGGTAAAAAAAATTTGGTGGAAAAAATTTCACAAACTTATGAAAAAAATTCAATTTAAAAATTTCAAATTGCGTTTTTGCATTTGCCCCAGCATGGGGTGAATGCAAAATCACACATTATTTTTTTTTAATATTTTTTTTTTGAGATTTCGATGCGCGATCCGTAATCTACAGATAATTTATCAACTTTTGATGTATTTTCCACCTTGATTCGTCAAAATATAGCAAAGTTATGCAATATAATAGAAATTTTTCAGGCGAGTGAAAATTTTTTCCAAATTAATTTTTTTGAAAATAGCTAAAAATGTCGGGGGAACGTAGTAATGAACATATATGACAATTCTTATTGAAAAATATGAAATATTATCGAAAAATTCCGCAGTTAAGTACTTAATTCATTCAAATTTTCGGTTTTTATTAAAAAATGTGAATATTTTTTTCAAAATTACGCCAAATAAATACGTAATTAATTCAAATTTTCGTGTTTGTGAAGGATATTTCCATCGAAAGAATACAATTTCGGCTGTCCGCTAGTTGTTCCTAAGAGATTTTGGTTTAAAAAAAATCGATTTTGCAATTGCCCCAACAGCAATTTCCCTGGGGCAAATGCAAAAATGCACTTTTCCGCCAGACTAATGAAATTTTTTTCAAAATGAATAGTCGTATCTTGAACTTGGATGTATTCTACACACAAATAATATAAATTTGGTTTAAAACGATAAAAATTAACTTGTTTTTCGAGAATTTTAAAAAAACACCATTCACTCCACTTATGAGTGTTTTTGACATGTGTCGATAAAAAAAAATCCACAGATCAACTAGTTGCTCCGATTTTTTTTTCTGGTCGGGCTATTAGGTAGGTGAAACATGTACCTTCAACCTCCGATGGGTAGCGCGATCAAATTTCATGTTTTGTGACTTCCAGGCCCCGATTATGCAATTACCCCAGTTTTGCAATTACCCCACTGCACCTTACTCGGAAAAAAAGACGCAGATTTTTTCCGGGTACTCGGAAAAATAAAGCAGATTTTCCCGGGTACTCGGGGAAAAAGGGGCAGATTTTTTCCGGGTACTCGGAAAAATAAAGCAGATTTTTTCCGGGTACTCGGAAAAAAAGAGGCATATTTTTTCCGGGTACTCGGGGAAAAAGAGGCAGATTTTTTCCGAGTACTCGGGGAAAAAGGGGCATATTTATTCCGGGTACTCGGAAAAATAAAGCAGATTTTTTCCGAGTACTCGGGGAGAAAGGGGCACATTTTTTCCGGCTACTCGGAAAAATAAAGCAAATTTTTTCCGGGTACTCGGAAAAATAGAGGCCGATTTTTTCTGAGTACTCGGGGAAAAAGAGGCAGATTTTTTCCGAGTACTCGGGAAAAAAGGGGCAGATTTTTTCCGGGTACTCGGAAAAATAAAGCAAATTTTTTCCGGGTACTCGGAAAAATAGAGGCAGATTTTTTCTGAGTACTCGGGGAAAAAGGGGCATATTTATTCCGGGTACTCGGAAAAATAAAGCAGATTTTTTCCGGGTACTCGGAAAAAAAGAGGCCGTTTTTTTCCGAGTACTCGGGGGAAAAGAGGCAGATTTTTTTCGAGTACTCGGGGAAAAAGGGACAGATTTTTTTTGGGTACTCGGAAAAAAAGAGGCAGATTTATTCCGGCTACTCGGGAAATAAAGGGCAGATTTTTTCCGGGTACTCGGAAAAAAAGAGGCAGATTTTTCCCGGGTACTCGGAAATTTAGAAGCTGATTTTTTTCATAAGGTTATTGAGGTGTGAAATTGGCATAGATACAAATTGGTTTTTCCATATGAGATCGTCTGTGGCAGTTTTACGGATTTTCTCCCTTACCAAAAGTTGCATCACTTTCTTCACATATGTACAATCCCCGGTTAAAATTTCTGACTCCATGACCCCATGCAGAAGAGAAACGTAAAACGGTAATGTACATCGCACACATAGGTACTTATTAAGTATAAAACCTCCAAATATTCGTTAATGTATAGATGCTCGCGTTAAATTTTTAATTATTTTCCTATCCCGTCTCCATGAACTTATGAAAGTTCTCATTTGCATGATCTTACGATGTTTCGAGCGGCTGATTCTTCATCGTTGAAGCACCTCATATAACAGGTACCTACCAAAATACTTCGCAAGAATTATCGACTATTTATAAAAACAACTCTACAGCTGTAGTAATTAAAGGATACAGTTTTACGACTCTTCATCAAAATTAACACTCTAATTAATGTCCATAATCTCTCACCTTTTAAAGGTGTCTACGATGTAAGAAGCCATAAAAAAAAATCATGTAGGTACACTCTACAATCATCTGAAAACAAATGCCACCGCGTCCCTACGAGTTAATATTAATTAATTAATGTTACGATTAACCAGATGCTGTGCCCACATATCGTGATGAAATATGAACGACGACATAAAACCTTCTGGGTATTTATCGCCGTAATAATCGCAGCCGCGAGTAGGTACGCGATAATACAACACGGAGCGTGATTTTCCACGCAATTAAAATAGTCGAAGGCGTAAGCGGTCTTGATCTTAACATTGTGCATGGCCCAAGCGCAAGATACACTGCAGACATGAACGGTAAATGAACCGATTAGCCGAACTAGATCTAATATTCAAAGAAAGTATAAATTAGCAATCCCGCAAACTATATACTTGGCCGTTACGGTATTACACTTTCATCCTTATTTACGTTACATCGAAGACCTTGAACCAGACCTTGGGAATATGAAAGTGAAATTTTCCGAAAATTGTACAATGCATGAGAATCATCATATGAACCGATGGACTTCCTCTATAAATGCAAACTTGCGAAAAAAATTACCGTTAAAATGGAGTTTTTCTGCATCAAGCTTCCAGTAATTTCTCTCCTCTGTGAAATTAATATTTCATGTAGGTATATCGACGTTATTGATAACACTTACTTATAATGCTGACTTCTAATTGCTTTATCGTAACTGTTTTACATACACGCATATTTATATTACTTATTTACCTATTACCTATGCGAAATGCTATACAACCAGTCTGTTGCGAAATATTCCATCACAAAAGGTGCTCAGTTCATGCGACTGATATAACATTCGGATTCTATTAAAACAACATACCCGTGTAATTAGCTTTTATTTAAGAATTAAGTGTAAATCAACCAGCGAGATATCTACTTTCATTCGTTTGATTAAGTAAACTGGATTTTCAGTTTGTTTTTATCGGAGAAATTACAAATACCAATTTGATGTCGATGACGTCGGTGTAATCAAATCGATTTTCTAGTTTATTTTGGTAATATCATATTATTTATTTAGGAAAATGTGACTTATTACCAAATAATTGATTTGATATTTAATGGACTAGGTATACAGAAATGTACGGAGATGAGAAATCGGTGCCTAATAAATTTCATTTGCTGGTTAAATAAAGCGTAACTGTTTTTTTTTTTCAATTTAATAAATTAAATGACCTGATGAAGATGAATATTATCGAGTAATATTCATTTTGTTTTCAATTTTTCTCATAGAAAAAATGAACGCTTTTTGGTAATTATAGGTAGGTACCGGGTGCTCGAAAAATTCTGGCTCTCACTGAAAATTTTGCAGGCTCATTCCATGTCGACTCGACCAGGTTTTGACCTTGGATATTTCAATTTCGCTCAAATTTTTTTTACGAGTTCCCCTCGGGGG
The DNA here is from genome assembly GCA_033439095.1 of Pseudococcus viburni. NCBI lineage: Eukaryota > Metazoa > Arthropoda > Insecta > Hemiptera > Pseudococcidae > Pseudococcus > Pseudococcus viburni. Next base: position 190,863 of record JAVBJF010000441.1, on the reverse strand, counting down.
TGTCCCTTGTAATTTTCGTGTAATTGGGATTTTTTGCGAAATGGTTCAACTTTGAAGGCGCATATCTCCTATCTCGAGATCGATTAAGTTCAAGATGAATCTATTCATTCTGTTTTCTAGAGAATTGAAAGGAGATTTGAAATTGATAATCATATTTTGAAAAGTTCAAAGTTGAACTTTTGTGATGTTAGCTCAACTTTTATAATAAGTACAAAACATGAGAGGTTCCATTTAAAAATCTGAAAAAATCACTATGAAGAGAACTTTTTATGCATTTTTTAACCAATTAGGTACTTTTCAAAATGGGATCTTAATACCCCTGGGGGCACAGAGGTCCCCAATTTTGGTCAAAATTTAAAAAAATGAAAAACTTGAAGTAATACATCGATTTGTACTAATTCGAAGAAGCTGAGTTCGAATATGTGCTCAGTTTTTTCATTAGAATCCTCTGAACCCCCCTATCAGACCCCCTGATGCGGTCAAAATTCAAAAAAATGAAAAATAATGTGTGACGTGTCGTTTGTTAAGTTTTTGGGGGCACTGAGTTCGAATATTCGCTTATTTTTGGGATTCGACCCTTTAGTGCCCCCTAGCTTCTAATTTTGGGAAAGCACATGCAAAGAAATGGAAACAGTAAGTGTCATATCTATTTCTACTGATTCGAGGGTGCTGAGCTTGATTATCAACTTACTTTCTCGATCCGGCACCCCCGTGCCCTACACTGACTCCCAAATTACTAAACATTTTTAAAAATCCATGTTTTTTTTCAAAAATGGAGCCAGAGGTGCACCCAAGGGTCGAATTCCAAAAATAAGCAAATATTCGAAGTCGAACTCAATGCCCTCAAAAATCCAACAAACGACACGTCTCACGTTATTTTTCATTTTTTTTAAATTTTGATCCCATCGGGGGGTCTGATAGGGGGGTTCAGAGAGATCGAATGAAAAAACTGAGCACATATTCGAACTCAGCGTCTTCGAATTAGTACAAATCGATGTATTACTCCACGTATTTCATTTTTTTTGAATTTTGACCAAAATTGAGGACCCCTGTGCCCTCCAGCTCCAGGGATATTGAGATCCAATATTGAAAAGTAATTAGTTGAAAAATACATAAAAAGTTCTCTTCATAGGGATTTTTTCAGATTTTTAAATGGGGCCTTTCATGTTTTGTACTTATTATGAAAGTTGAGCTTTCATCGCAAAAGTTCAACTTTGAACTTTTCAAACATGATTACCTATCAATTTCGAATCTCCTTTCAATTTTCTACAAAACCGCATGAATGGATTCATCTTGGACTTAATCGGTCTCGAGATAAGCTCTTTCGAAGTTGAACCATTTCGCAAAAAATCTCAATTAAGTATACGAAAATTACAAGGGCCACCCCACCCCTCTGAAGGAATAGGATCGGAATGACGGTTATTCCTTCATTAGACCATCGAGGGGAACTCGTAAAAAAATTTTGAGCAAAATTGAAATATCCAAGGTCAAATCCTGGTCGATTTGACATGGAATGAGCCTGATAAAAATCGTACTAGGTTGACGACAAGTAAAATGCAAATAATACATAGTACTCTCTCATTTCTGAATCAGTGAAATTTATCAAAAATCACTGAAAAACAGTCAGAATTGCAGCACAGTAATAAATCAGTGAAAACATTTTCACTGAAAGCAACTCAGTGAAAGAAAAATCACTGGAAACCAGTGAAAATCAGTGAAAATTCACTGATAATTCAGTGGTATTTCTGAAATTCACTGAAAAATCTGTGAAATTCTTTGAATAATCAGTAATTTTCACTAAAAATCAGTGAAAATCACTAAAAATTACTGAAAATCACTGAGAATAAGTGAATTTTACAGATTTTTCCTGTGCTGAAATTCTGACTGTTTATCAGTGATTTTTCACTGATTCGAAATGAGAGAGCACTTAATAGAAGTAATGAAAAAAAAGAATGAAGTAAATTGTGCTTAAGCCTTCGATACGAAATTGGAGTTCGTTTTTAATTTTTAATGTATAAATTATAAATTTTTCGACTGAATAATATTTGTTTGTTTGCATCAATCTGAACTGCCAACCAGCAATTTTTAAATAGCTACCTACAAAAATTCCAAAGAAGAGCAAACATTTTTCGGGCACCCGGTACCGAAGTATAAATCAAGGTGTCGTGATCAAAGTTAAGTGAATATTGCCTCGTCACATTTTCAAAATTAAGTACTTATCTACTCTCTCATTCTAAATCAGTGAAAAGTCACTGATAAACAGTCAGAATTGCAGTACAGGAAAAAATTAGCAAAATGCACTGATTTTTCAAATATTTTCACTGATTTTTTTGCTAATTTCATAAATTTTACTGACTAAAATTTTTCGAAATTTTTTCGTTCAAAACGATGAAACATTAAGTAATTTTTTCAACCCCAAAAATGTCAACGCGGTGTCCACGTCAAATCCATTTTACCTTTACTTACTTACCTCATTTGAATTTTTTTTTTGTTTTTTAAAATTCCAAAAAAATTGGATAAAATTTTTCTGAGATTTGTCTTACCGGATGTCCGATTAATTCCAACTCCTCCTCAGCATTTTCACTCAATTTTATTTGGTAAAAAAATTGTAAAACGGAATTGACATCAAGATTACTAAACTTGACGACTCACCACAAAAGCCTTACAGAGTCTCTGCCTATCATTTCAAGGAAGTTGAATGAAATTGCCAATTTTCGTAAAAATCTCGATAATCATCATCCATTTTTTGCCATCAATTTCTTCCGGAAAAAAAAAATGTTACCTTGGTGAAAAGTTCATCAACCTTTTTTATTTACACGACCTTGACTCAATCGTCATAAAATTGTGTCGTCAGGTGAAATTTCGAGTAAGCATATGAGGATTTACTACTGTAGATCTATTGAAAATTCATCACGTCAGGGTGCTCCTTAAATTGTGAAAAAAATGCAATTTCTTTTCAGAATTTTTTTTCGGGTAGGTACATACATAGGTACAAAAAATTGATCATTTTTCATGCTCGATAAATTCAGTTTTACTTCCTCTCCCATTAATTTCAAATTACTCTTTCCGCCTGATTGTAAACACTTTCAATCCACAAAAAAAGCAACATTTATACATAACCTCCGCCTGTAATGTATACTTCGACAAGGCCACTACATAAAAGGTTACTTGTAAATTTAACCCATCTTTTTCAGCTAAGGTGCTGTAATATCTACATCTTTACTCCTCTCGAGTCAATTAGGCGAAATAAAACATCCGGATTATAATACATTATATCACATCCGTGGTCAGCGCGGTCACGCCTGTCTCTGGTCTCACAAATAAAATAGGTAAGTATAATACAGTCACTTATTACGAGCATGGAATTCATTCATATTTTATTCAGTTTTGTCGTCTACGTATAGGTACGTTTTCAAATACGGCGCCAAGAGATGTCATTAGCCACACGTAAAAACCTCTCCGGGTCAGCAGGTGCAGGCGAGATGAAGAAATATTTGCACAGGTATACAAATTTTACCAAGTATAATTTTCAAAAACAGCTTGAAATCGAAATATATAGGTCGTTGAAATTAAATATCTATTTTATTCGGTATGGAAATTCCATTTGTAAACAAAATAAAAGGTTAAATAACCCGAACGATTTATTCGTACGTTTATGCTTATTTATCAAAATTATTACAATAGATTTATTTAAATGGCTACTTTAGCTTCCTACACGTGATTTAGGTAAATGATAAGAAGAATAGTTCCAAATTCGGTTTATCAATATTCATAAACCAGGTCTAGGTGTCACCGTAGGTCGCTTCTATCTGACTCAACTTATACGTTTTATGTAATCCTAAGATAAAAAATTCTCATAACAGTGAAAAAATCTTACCGTGGTTTTTGACCAACCCCTAGAAAAATAGGCAATCCGCAGATAGTGAAAGTTGTCTTTGCAAAAAAGAAAAAAAAACGGGTTAAAGATTTTAATTCATTTTGCCTTAATGATTTACGTATCCATTAACCATCTCCGTCACAAATGACGAATAATAACTAAAATTTAACACCAGTCAAATTTTTAAAATGGTTAGCAAGCTAAATTAACACCGAATTTCACGAGTTATTAAATAACTAAAACGCTCTTTATATAGGTTGCCATACCGATGCAGAAAAATTTCATTTTAATTTCAACCGTGTATAGAGTTGAACTTGCAACAATGGTAGAATAGATTACAATGATACTGAAGAAAAGCAACATTGCCGTGAATTCTGCTTAATCTGCTCTACATCTGTAGGTACATTTAAAAAGAATAAATTTGCACTTCGAATTCGTTTTGTCATGAGAGATGCGCAATTATGAGTTTTCATTGATGATGCTGGTACTTTTTACGATATCGTGTAAAAAGGCTGGAATTTGTGAAAATCTGTATCATGGTCGCATATGCACCGCCCTCGGCGAAAATGAATATGAAAATGAAAGTCGAAGTGGTAACTATGCACAATTATCAATTTCGTTTTTGATTATGAGTTCAACCAAGTTTATGAAATTCTGTTGCATCAGAGAAAGCATTTCATTGACCGAAGTGCCCAAATCAGCAAAAATCAAATTTTTTCCTGAAGAATGTTTTTAATTGTATGAAAACTCGAGCCTAATAATTGAATTAAATTTAAATTTTCTCATCATTTTTAGTCGTATTCATTCACCACCATGACGCTATTTTAATTCTGAGCCAATATTATCACAAAGACGCTTTCAGAAGCTTTAAAAATTCCACGCATCTTTTCAAAATTTAATCTGTTTTTTTTGTTTTTTGATTTTTTTCGTACTACGAGTTCAAATCTATATTTTTTGGCAGAAAATTTTCCTAGAAAAATTTGAAAATATGTTGACAGCGTTCTCATTGAGGCAAAAATCTGAAAACCAGTAAACACCACATTTCCGAGCTTCCGAGTTGAACGGAAGTGGCCCTGAGACGTCCCGGAGCCGCCAGAAAATTTTGGGTAATCTGATGGTTCCATGCCAGAAAAAATTTCTTTAAGATAGGACCAGAGTGATTGATCGAACGGAAGGTAGCGAGGGAGGAGAGATAGCCTGGCTACCAATATTCACAAACTTGCATTTTTCTTATAGGAAAAAATTACATTTGAGTTGGAAATTTTTCGGAAGCGTTTGCTTATTTTTTTTTTGAAATTTTTTTACATTGAATTGAAAAAATTGGAATTAATTTTTGTGAGGGTCTACGAACAGGTACTTCAACGAAATTATACAAGGAGGGACAGTAAATATTTTGCCCAAATTGTAAATTCGCATCGAAGGCACAGAAATAGAGACAGGAGTTCCAGTTTTTTTTGTAATTCAAAGTCTCTCAGAACGAACTGATTTTTTCGGTATGGAAATCTGGACCAAAAAGGAATTTTTTTTTCAAATGGGTAATCAAAATTTTGCCCTGGAAAGAGTATACAGTACTAGTTTTAAGAGGTGTTAGGGGACACCCCCCCCCCCATGTATGAAAATGGTTGGGTATGTTGTTATGTTGTTTAAAAATAGTTATTTTTATCTTTTCGAATGTAATTTTTCAACAAATGTTCGTCCTCGCCTCTCTTAAATTTGGGACACTTTTTTCATTGATCAGGCTTTTTTTCGATTTCTTATTGCACAACATTCATTTTTTCTTTATTTTTTGATTTTGGCATTTTTGCTACCAATAAATTTCGCTCTCTGATTGAGTCAATTCAAAAAAAAATCTGAATCAAAATACCCTTTTACAGGAAAACTCCAAAAATCGACACTGGAGATACAAGAGAAATTTTTTAAATACCTACCAAAATTCTGCCCTGAAGAAGGGGACGGAAAAAATTCGATCAACAAACAATTTTTCCATTTAATAAATACTCAAATATTTCTATTTTTTAATTGTATAGGTATGAGTAATTATGATTGGTTACATGAATTTTCCAATGTGCTGAGGTTGCTTTATCTATTAATAGAAGAGGTCAGTAGTAGGGTGGGGTGAAAACCCAAAAAATTGATTTTTGAAATTCCCCCCCCCTCACAAAAGTTGTTGGCTGGATAGACTAGAAAAATTAAAATAAAATTTCAAAATCGATTTATATCTTTCGATCGCGTAAGTCTTCAATTCTTCAAAAATTGCCAAAAATTTTGAAGAAATTCAAAATTGACTAAAATTAATTTTAGAGCTTCTGTAGTGACTATCTAGACCAAAAAGCACATTTTTTTTAAATCATTGTTTTATAACTTTTTTCAGAGGTGAAGAAATAGGAAAAATTTTAAAAAACTATGAAAATGGATTTTTTCAAAATAGTTGTGCTTTTTGCTTTAAATAGGCCCTAAATAAGGTCTAAAATTAATTTTAAAAAATTTTGAATATTTTTGAAATTTTTTGAAATTTCTGAAAATTGAATTTTATGACAATTTTCGAAGAATTGAAGCCTCTTGCGCGATCGGAAGATGTGAATCGATCTTGAAATTTTTTATTTCATTTTTCTAATCTATTCAGCCAACAACTTTTGTGGAGGGGAGAGGGAAACTTTTTAGAAATCAAAATTTTTGGCTTTTCGGTCCACTCTAGTCAGTAGAGGTACCCTCACTGATTCTGGAAAGGGATATAAAAAAAAAAGTGAAGTAACCAAAATTCAACGTTGGGGAAACACGGAAAATTCGAAATTACAAAAATTCTGCCTGAAGAGGGTCAGCAGAAATTTGGAATTGGCGAAATTTAGCGTGGAGGAAATGCAGTAGAAAGTAGAAAACACCAAAATTCAACCCAGAGAGAACACAAAAAAAATTGAATGATCGGAATCCAGTCTGCAAGGAGTAGGTTGCAGTAGAAATTTGAAATCGCCAAAATTCAGTCTGAACAAGGGTTTTGGAGGAAATATGAAATTACAAAAATTCAGTTTGGAGGGGTATAGGGGAAATTTGTGATAACCAAAATTAAGCTCGAAGGGAAGAGGTACAGCGGAAATTTTAAATGTCAAAAATTCAGCCAGCAGGAGGGTACAGAAGAAATTCAAAAATTCAGCTTGGAAGGCTGGTTATAGCGGAAATTTGAAATCTTCAAAATTTAGCATGGAAGAAGATACAGGAGAAATTTGAAATTTAAAAAATTCAGCTTGAAGAGAGGTACATTGGAAATTTGAAATCATCAAAATTCAACATGGAAGGAGATGCAAGAGAAATTCGAAATTATAAAAATTTAGTTCTAAAGAAATTCAAAATAACCAAAATTCATCCTGGAGAAGGATACAGGAGAAATGCAAAATCATCAAAAATTTAGTTCGTAGGAGAATGGGTGAGTAGATATTTGAAACTGATTGAACTGATTGATTTATCGTGGAAAAGGGTACAGGAGTATTTACCAAAATTCACCCCGAAGAGGAACATTTTACAAACCATAAGTCATAATTTTTCAGTCAAAAAAATCCAAGAACGTATCCACTCTAAGATTATAACTTGTTTATGCACAGATTTTTGACCCAGTCACGCTATCTCCCAATGTCAAAAAAATCTCCATATACCCTCAAGGTTCGCGTACGCTCAAAACGTTAAAAAAATGACCCATTGTTGGCAGATCAAATACACGTCGACGAATGTAGGTCTATTTGTCTGTTTACCTGGCGCGGCGTCTTCATCGCGTATTTGCGTCCGTCGTCCTATTACCTAACAATATTTTCGATCAAATTGCGATTTTATTTTGCATTTTGTTGATTCGTAAATCATGTTAGGCCTACGCATTATGTAAGCTCGATTTGTAGCCCGAACGTAAAATAAATATACTTAAAAAATACGTTTATTCTCGTGTACCAATAAAGCCCGGACCGGCACATGGGTTGAAATATGCGCATTATTCAAGCCATATTAGAAATCACTTAAAAAACGAGCGACGTCGATTGTGCCAAGGTATAAGGCGATGCAGAGGAAGGGGAGGAGGGAAGACTTGGCCAGCGTGGAATTGTGTGTATCTAAAATGTATAAAAAAGACACGGATATTACTCGATCAAATAATCATTCATCAATTGGCCGCTGTGTGCCGGAGATGTACAAAGAATTATGGTGCAATTGGTAGCAAAATCAAGATGCTGTTCAATGAAGCGTAATATTTACCTAATTTTAATAGCGATGGTCGATGCAGCGTTTAAGAAATACTGTGAGAATCGCATCGCTACCAGCAACGCTGCTATCTAATTTTATTGTTCGGACATTTGTGTCCATGTAAACTTAGATTTGGGAATTCGAATTTTACGAAACGTGGCCGTGGGTACGAATGGGGCAAGTTACCGAATACTTTTAGACTGAAGGGTGGGAAGCACGGATGGTGGAACAGAACTTCGATTTGTTCTGTTCCCCCGTTCAGGAACAAATCGTTTTTAAAATAAATGAATAATTCTGGTGTTTTGTTAAAAGAAAACCATTTTTTGGGTTCTGTTCTGGATTCGTCCAAATTGATTTGTTCTGTTTCAGTTTTCAGGTATGAGGTATTGAGGCATTGAGGCATAGGAGGAGATAAGGGACATGGCAGGCTGAAGCTCCCCTCTAAAAAAAGTCATTTTTGTATGTGTTTTTCAGTCAAAAAAATTCGTAATCACTTAATTTTCAAGAGATGAACTATCATTATGTGATGAATTTCCTAATCAGCGAATGTAATGTAGATAAATCATTGAATTTTTTCAAAAAGTCTGTAAATCTTGAAGTCACTTAGATTGGTAAATTTTGTTATAAAACTGAAAATTTTCGAAAGTGTATCAATTTACAACATAGGCACACCCAAGGGGAGAGCTCAAGGGGCTCGAGCACCCCCCCCCCCTTCAGCTCATCAAGGAAATTTTTCATCATAAAAATATCAGAAAAAAATGTTTTTCAAAAATGATTTTTCAAACAAATTTCGAAGATCCATTTCTCGAATGAACATATTGTTCTCAAAATTTGAATCAAATTTTGTAAAAATCTATTCTTTTTTGAATCAGTGATTTTTCACAGGTTTTTCAGTCAAAAATCACTGATTTCTCAGTTAATTGTAAATTTGTCGGAAAAAAATGAATACTTTTTAGCGGAAATATCGGTGAAAAATTACTGACTTTGAGTCAAATTAATTTTACTTTTTCAAGAATGCAGAATTTCACCCTAATTTGAGTAATTCAGATTTAGAGGAAACCTCAGTGCATTGATTGTTCCAAAAATCCCAAAATTTTTCAATTTTTCTTTGCTCAAATTTAACCCCGGATAATTGTCCCCGAGGAATTGTCACAAACTCTCCTAGGTAATCTAGATCAGGAATGGCGATACCGATCCGATATTTTGCTGGATCGATATTGTGAGATGGATCGAAACCGATATTGGATCGAGTATTTTTCAACTCTTGAAGTTTTTTCCAAATGTCTTCCTTGTTTACTGAAAATTTTCTCAATTCCCAACCATAAAATTCCATTCTTTGATCTTAAAATTTTTAAAAATTTCAAATTTTCTTAAAAGGGCAAGTATAGCCGTGTAAGAGATGAATTTGGCCCTGGCTTCGATTTTCGATCTAACTCACGGTGCCCCTTGATGTAAAAAAAATTCTAGAAAAACTTTTGACCCCCCCCCCCCCCACCTCTTTCGGAGTTATGTTTATTAGGTTTTTCAAATTTTGCACATTTTATACAGGAAAAATGTCCAAAAAAAGAAAACTAACGTCGGATTCGTGTTTAGCCGGTCAAAATACCCCGATAAGCACCCATTTCGTTATCGTTTTGCTTAAAATCTCAAAATTCACCTTTTTCACTGATTTTTCATAACAAAAATGGCGAATTTCGAGGATTCGAGTAAAATGATCGCGCAAAGGGTGTTTATCGGGGTATTTTGACCAGCTAAACACGAATCCGACATTAGTATCTTCATTTGGCCATTTCTTTCCATATCAAACGATCAAAATTTGAAAAATCTACTAAAATAACATTTCTGTGCGGTTTTTGCCATTTTCGGCCCTTGCGGCATCGAAATCGCCAAAAGTGAATACGTGAGGCAAATCTACCTTTAAAAACACGTTTTTGGGATATTTTCAAAAAATGGTTGCTCTTTGCTTATATGGTGTTTTTTACGATTGAAAACTTCAAAAAACTGAAAAAACGTGAAATGCACCAAAATTGTTGAAAAAATTATCGTAAATACACCTCTCTACGAGATGGAACTTTGTGCCAAAGAACAGAAAATTTCCTTCACTTCCGTTGAAAATGAAATTTGTGAAAATATTGCAATGAAATGGCCATGACTCCGAAAGGGGCGGGGATGGGTGGGTCAAATTTTTTTCCAGATTTTTTACATCAAGGGGTACCATTTGGGGGAGTTGGATCGAAAATCGAAGCCAGGGTCAAATTCGCCTCTTACCCGGCTATTCCCTTTCATCATCTTGAGTAAGTATTTCAGGATTTGAATTTTTTCTTTTTTTCCTAAAAATTTTAGAGTTGGAAAATATTCTGAGAAAAAATTTTAGATCCGAAAAAAACAAAATACCAAAATTTTAAAAAAAATGAGAAAAAATTGTAGAGTTGAGAAAAAATTTTATTACAACTACCCAAAGTTGAAATTTAAAAATAAAATGCGAAAAGACTTTTAGAGTTGAAAACAATTCTTAGATAAAATTTTATAATACCTATCTACATAGTAAGGAGTCAGGTCTCAATCGTACAAAAAAAGGCTTCCGCGCGAAATTTTTGTTAAAATTGATTTTATGATTGATTCTTGTTCTGGACACTAAAACAAAGAAATTAGCCCGTATACCCCTTTTCCCCTCCCCCTTTCCCCAGGGTCCACCCCCAACATTTCAAACGTGTGTATCGCCTTATCTATGGGTTGTAATGAAAAAATTTTCAAACAAAAGTTGTTCTTCAGCACCTGATGTACATTTTCATTTCTCATCAAAATCCATTTTGGAGCAACTCCTGCCCCCAAATTTGAAAATAAAACAGTTTTCATCAAACTTCAAAATCACGTTTTCTTCATTTAAAGGAAAAGTTTCGGAGATACGACAAACTTTGTAACTACAAAAAGTATTCAGAATTGAATTTCCTTTCCAATGAGCTTCATCGCGACCATTTTCGTCAACTTTTTTCAACAGGGTGGAGCTCTCCCCCTCCCCCTTATCTCAAATATTGGACCCACGAAAAAAAATTGAACGATTTTTGTTTTTCGATATCTGAAGCATAATTTAATTTATTGTCGTAATTCATTTTGGAGCAAATTTTGTTTGTGGGTCCAAATTTTGTGAAAACGAGGAAGGGGGAGAGGTCCACACTGTCGGAAAAAGTTGATGAAAATGGTCGCGATAGAGCTCATTGGAAAGGAAATTCAATTCTGAATACTTTTTGTGATTACAAATTTTGTCGTATCTCTGAAACTTTTCGTTTAAAATAAGAAAAACGTGATTTTAAGATTTTCTCAAAAACATGTTTTGTTTCTAAATTTGGGGGGCAGGAGTTGCTCCAAAATGGATTTTGATGAGAAATTAAAATGTACAATAGTTGCCGAGGAACAACTTTTGCTCGAAAATTTTTTTATTACAACCCATAGATAAGGCGATACACACATTTGAAATGTTGGGGGTGGGCCCTGGGAAGAGGGGGGAAGGACATACGGGCATAATTTCTTTGTTTTAGTGTCCAGGACAAGAATTAATCATAAAATCAATTTTAACAGGAATAGCGCGCGGATGTACGATTGAGACCTGACTACAGTAAGAAAATATAAAATTTTCAGCGTTGAAAAAAAATTGAGAAAAATTTTTGAAGTTCATTAGAGTTGGAAAAATTTCGAAAATGATATGGACTTGGGGGAAAAATCAAGTTGCAATATTATCATAAAGCATGAAAATGAGAAATTGTGACATTATAATGCTGGAAGGAAAACAGAAACTCGTGAACAAAAAAATGATTTTTGTCCTGATCAGAACAGAACAAATGCCTACCAAGGCCTACCTACTATTAAACAATCTGTTCTGTTCTGTTCTTAATTATTTATTCAGAGCGTCATTTTGTTCAGTTTTGTTTATTGTTCAGCCAAAACAGAAATTCGAGTGTTTTTATTTGTGCATACTGTTCTGCTGTGTTCCACCAGCTATGGATGGAAGGGAAGGGGATATCGAGATGAAATTCGCTAATTGCGAGGACGGAGATCGTTAACGATTAACCGTAATTAGAAATCTCGACGAAGGAATCTCTGGCTGAGTGCAGGGCTGGCGATCCACGAGCTCGAGGAAACCCTTCATCGGTCACGATTTGCACACACGATCTAGACTATATTCGTAGGCACTCGTGGTCGCGAGCTGAAAGAATCGCATTGGACAATGCGCATAAACGCATATGTACCGAGCGAAGATAAGCTAGAAAGCCAAAGGAGTAGGTATTCTTTTAGACAATGCACAAACTCGGACGGATGATTGAAATTACGAACGTGTTTCGGATTAACAACAGTGTAGTGCGTGCAGCATCAGACTCTGGATACATTTCGACCGTTACGTACCGCCGCGTTGGTACTGATCCGGAGAAAGTTAACTTACATCGTACTGCCGGAATACCAACGCGAACGCAGACAGTCGTTTGCCTTCGGGATGGTGGTCGAATGGTCATCGTAGCATCCTTTCTTCGTTTAAGGTCTTTTTACTTTCTATCGTAAACAGAGTCAAGTATTACCGCTCTCTGTGTAGTTACAGGGAAATACCAGTTTAAAAATGATGGCACAGCAGAGGAGAGGGAGGCAAGAAAAAAAATACCTATAATTATTTTCCAAGATACCCAGCACGTAATTTTGTATAATCCTGTTTATATTCTTCGGATATATGTGGAAGGTCAAGTATGTTAATGCACGTTATGTCTAAGACTAATGTCGTTAAGATGACGACGACCTACCGGTGTATGTGTGTAACCGATCTTCTCGATGTATGACTGATAAGCTCATAAGCTGCTCGAATACGGTAACTATGGCCTATGATAATCAAGCAATATACAGTGTGTGAGTTTGATTATCATACGAACTGAGTGAACCCAAAGCCGAAGGTTTTTTATTGCCGAGGAAATTCTAATTAGATTATGTTTTCGAGCACGTAACCGAGTCTCGAATCTTTGGTTCGTGGAGCTTTTTCTCTTCAAAGTCGTCGATTTGTTATTCTCTCACGAGATTACCTACCGAGCTCTCGTCAGACGAAGAATCGATATCCGGAAGTCTGGTTTAGGAAGAGCGCCGTGTAAAATTTTATGGTCAATGGTGACGTAATAATCGGCGTTAAGTGAATATTTTATAATTACGAGTAAATTCAATTTCTCGCCAATTAGCATTGTACGAACGAGTGCGATTCGATTAGCTTATCTTCAAGCACCTAATAAAAATTTTTACGGTTATGGTCGTGCGCTGCGGCTAAGCCAAGGTGTGCCATGCGCCTGTGAACTCGGAAGTGATATTGCAGTTTAATACCATTTCGAATTCGTTCACATTTTGGCGTTTGTTTTATGACACCGGTGTGCCAGTTTCGAAGATCGGAGGGCCATTTGTCTAGATGTGGAAATTTTGAAACTTGGTCAAGTGAAAAATTATCGCCCGAATGGGTTTCCGTATATGTGGGTGGTGGGCAGCTGGTTTGGTCGCGTATAGGATGGCCCTAAAGTCTGGATGGTGCCAGTGTGTTTTGATTGGTGACATTGTTCGGAGCTTATGAGGTAAGGAAGGCTTCTGAAGTGGCGAAAAGTTGGCAATTATTTTTTTATTCGACAGAAGAGTTTCTGTCGTTCTGATATTTGGTATTCTAATATTCTGATGCTCTGATATTCTGATATTCTGACATTCTGACATGACTTTTCTTAGGTTTTCAATAAAATACTCCAATTTCAGTAATTTTATTCTATGGATTTTCAACTTATCATCGAATTTTGAAAAAAAAAAAGTGATTCTTAAGCGTTGAACGTTCCAATTCGATTTGCAAGCGGGTACACGACCTACAAACGAACAGCGATCTATAAGAAGTTTTCAAAACATCGATCAGAATAATTAGATTTTTGTAAAAATAAAAATAAAAAAATAATTTCCCAGGTGTTATATTTATATTCTAAAGAGCCTCTCCGCATAAGATGGTGAATTCCGCACTCTCACCGATTGAGCTGAAACTCACCCAAAATGTTAGTATTAATGTAAATTCACTCCAAAAAATTTTTTGGCTCGATCCCCCCACCCCAGTCCGAATAAAATGGCCGTAAATGTCCAAAATTCAAAAATTCGTATCTCCAAAGGGGGTGGTTCAAAAATTTCGAAATTTTCACAGAAAATAGTTAGTGGGTAGATGTATACGTGAGAATTTTTTCAAATTTTTTTTCGCGTATTTGAGGGGGTTTTGAGGGGTTTGAAAATTTCAAAAATTCGTAGAAAAAAAAATCGGGGGAGACCCCCGGCTGGAATTTTTTTTAAAAAGTTGGTCCTACTCTCAGGTATAACATATATTTTTTTCAGACCCCCGAGGAGGGGTGCAACATGGTCAAAAAAAATAAAAACAACAAAAAAACACGTTTTTGACGTGTTTTTTTGCAATATTTACTCCCTTTAAGACAAATATTTTGAAAAAAAAATTAATTTTTGTGGAATACATTTGAAATGAACCAGAATTACACTTTTTGATCATTGGGCTACAAACCGATAATGATAGCATCGCCGCTGCCCGTGTAGTACAGTCGCAAACTGTAAAATATTCAAGAAACGTGGCTTTTTATGAAAGAAGCATGAAAGTTGGTATGATGAACAATAAGACCAAAACAAAATTTTAGAGAACGGGATTCACTTTGTATCTACCATGGGGGGGGGTGCGGGGGTGGTATTTTTAGGTCCCAGCCCCCCTATGTGGCGGGGTTGAGCAAAGTCGGCGTTTTTGAACTCGATTTCATATATTTCAACCTCCCTGAACACGAATATGCCATTACTTTCAAAATCGGATAATTATAAGTGCCCCAAATTTCAAATTTAAAATACCCCTAATTACCAATATTCATGAAAAATACCCGAAAATCGTGGTTTTTGGCCCCTACACCTCACACATCGATCAGAAACGAATTTTCAATACGATATTCGAAAAATAGACCTCAAACCCGATCTATAGACTCATATACCTACGAGCTTCACACGTCTTCATGGGGAGGAGTAGGATGAGCCGCGGTATTCCCAATTTTGATGAATTTTACAGTTTTTTCGAATATTTGGATATATGTACGTAATATAAAGGATTTCGAACCATTTTGAATTGCAAATATGACAAGTAGACACCTTGACTAACAAAACTAGGCATTTGCAAGGGTACCTAGAATCGCAGTTGAGGAGTCAGGGGGTAAAAAGTTCTGTCAAAATGGTAGGTATTTTGCAAACCTCATGCGATGTCCTGGCTGACGAATATATTTCGAAATATTTGATGCCATTTATTCGATATCAAGTTCAATATCTCGTATCTAATGAATAATATTGCAATCTAATCCCTCTTCCCCGTCACTGGAGTGGAGGGGGTGGTGAAAGGGTGAGTAGTTACTTCACACATTTCATATATCTGATGCACTTTTCAGTGAAATAATATGCACTCAAAATATTCCAAAGGGGCAATTTGTACGTAGCCCTTTGTATCTACTTGCGTTCCTTGAGAGGGGATGATGTGGGGTGTGGGGTGAAAATGCAATGGACAAATATAGCGTGCAATATATGTCTAAATCTACATTGTTGAGATCGTAGAACACAAATACGATGATATTTTTACGTTTGAGAGCGAAGGGTCGTTGAAGTGGGGGGGAGGGTCGAGTTGGAAGTGAAATTTTGTCATTCTGATATGAAAATGAGAAATCCCATTATTTTGAAGTAATTTTAAACAAATTTGAAGTCTGTTTTTTCAACTGTGACACTCTTGAAGGGGTGAAAGATGAGTGGGTGGGAAACTTTATATGATGTGTAATATGAGTACATCAACATTTTCAAGGTCGTAGAATACAAATTAACATTATTTTTTGGTTGAGGAGCATCGGGGTGGAGTTATGAAGATGACAGATGAAGAATTATTTAAGTAGAAAAAGTTCAGAAAACTCACCATTAAAAGAAAGCAGTTCAAATTTTAGCCATAAATAAAGAAAATAGCAAGCATTCTGCCCCCCACCCCAACGACCCTTTAATCCTTTATATTACGTACATATATCCAAATATTCGAAAAAACTGTAAAATTCATCAAAATTGGGAATACCGCGGCTCATCCTACTCCTCCCCATGAAGACGTGTGAAGCTCGTAGGTATATGAGTCTATAGATCGGGTTTGAGGTCTATTTTTCGAATATCGTATTGAAAATTCGTTTCTGATCGATGTGTGAGGTGATCGAAATCACATCATAAAAGATCCCCAAATCCAAAATTTTAGGTGCTGGGTTATTTCATGAATTTTGGCGAATTTTTGAAATTTTAAAATTACCTCATGCCCTTTGAAAAATATGAAAATTTGATCTAATCAACGAAAAAAGCTGGAATTTGATATATAGGTTTAGGTACCTACCTTATTTTTGACCTCCCGAATCGATTGGAAGCAGTTTCGAAACTTTCAAAGCTTCTAAAAAAGTTTGGAATTTTCCAGCACTGGAAAAAAGCCTACAAAAATGGTCCATAAATGAACTTCAGCACCTACAATAACGGATTACCCTTATTTTTGACCTACATGTTTGATCGATGAAAGCACAATTTTCAATCCACGCTTAAAGGTGCTAAAGTTCATATGGACCATTTTTATGGGCCTTTTCCCACTAAATACTGGGAAAATTCAAAAATTTTTAGAGAAGCGTTTTGAAATTGATTCTGATTGATTGAGGAGATCGAAAATAGGGTATCTACTAAACGAGCGTCTATGTAGTTTCATTGTAGAGTTGTCGGAAATGACGCAGCGCGTTTTTTTTTTTCAAGTTCTGATCACGAAACAACACTCATTCAGTCCAGAATATTTTCATTTTTTAAAAACTGTTCAAGATTTTCTGAACCTTTTTCCAAGTCCAAATTTTTTTCATATTTCTCAACCTCAACTCAAGTTTTTTTTTCCAACGTAATTTTCTCAACTCAATTTTTTTTTCTTCAAATTTTCTCAACTCAAATTTTTTCAGACATAATTTTTTCAACTCAAATTTTTTTCCTTCAATTTTTTCAACTCAAAATTTTTTCTTCCAATTTTCTCAACTCAATTTTCTCAACCCAAATTTTTTCAGCCGTAATTCTTTCAACTCCAATTTTTTTTCAATTTTCTCAACTCTCAAATGTTTTTTTAATTTTCTCAACTCAATTTTTTTCCTTTCAATTTTCTCAAATCAATTTTTTTTCTTTCAGTTTTTTCAACTCAAATTTTTTTTCTCATAACTTGTGTCCTGATAAGAACTCGAAAAAATTGTGTTGCTGCAAAATTTGAGCTGAGAAAATTACGTCTGAAAAAATTTGAGTTGAGAAAATTACTTCTGAAAAAATTTGAGCTGAGAAAATTACATCTGAAAAAAAACTTGGAAAAAAATCGTGTCGCACCATTTCCGACTACTCCACAATGAAACTAGATGCTCGTATCTACTAACTTTCAGCCTATTACCTCGATGCATACGCAGTCAGAGTATTTTAAAAATTTTTCCAGGAAATTTTGTTAAAAGATACGAATTTGAACCGGAAGTCAGAAATGTTGGAAAATTGCGCTTTAATCGATCAGATAGGTCACTAATATGGGTAATCCTCTATTATAGGTGCTTAAATTTATATAGATTATTTTCATGGGCTTTTTACCAGTACTGGGAAATTCCAAAATTTTCTGGAGGCTCCGAAACACCTCAAACCCGGTCAGTGGCGTCGTCAGAATCGAAAATTGGGGGGGCACAAAAGGGGCCGTGTGTTGTACAACTTTTTTTGCTTTTTCGAAATGGAAAAGAGGGAGGGGAGGAGGGAGTGGGGACTGACTTTTTTCACCTGCTAAATTCATGTTTTAATGCTTTGAAAATCCTATCCGATGTAAGTGTAACATAAGTTTGGGGGGGCAAGCGGGCCAACTTTTTTTCGGGGCCTCCCCCGGGCCCCCCTTGACGACGCCTCTGAACCCGGTTCCCATCAATTAGGGAGGGCGAAAATGGTGTAAGTATTTACCAAATTTCTGCTTTTTTCGTTGATTAGATCAAATTTTCATAATTTTGTAACGCAATAAGGAAGGTACTTAATTTTGAAATTTCAAAGATTCGCCAAAATTCTAAAAATGAACTTTAGCACCTAAAATTTTGGATATGGGTTCTTTCATAAATCATAATATATTTCGAATTTATTTTTGTTTCGGCTCAAAATTATGCTTTCAGTTAAGATACCTTCGCAGTAAGAAAAAAATTTATGGTATGAGAAAATTTTTAAAAATTGGAACTTTGGTTACGACATTTTAAATGTTTCAAAGTAAGTATTAAAATGAAAATGGTTCCAGCGAACCGAGAATAAAAGTTTTGAAAATTTTCATTTTGAATACTTATGTGATACAAAATAAAGCACACTGGACGGTTTTCTGGTGAATTTTGAATAACTTTTTCCCCCTTTTCCCAACATTTTTAATTTTCCCAGCTCATTGCAAATTATTCTTCAAGAAGGGTAAGGTGCCCTAATCTCAACCACCTGTATAATCTTATGTAATCCGTTGTTTTTATGCAATTTCGTTATTCTCAATTTTCTCCGCGAGTTTTGGCTGCAGGATTGTCATTTTGGTCTCAAATTGTTTACTTATCTATGAAAGAGGAACGTGAAAAATAATTTTTCCCGGTAGATTTCGTTCATAGCTGACGAACTCAGTCGCTGGGTGGTCGAAATTAGGGATCCAAATTTTCATAATCGAATTTTGACTTCCTTCAGAAAAAAATTCATCAAAAATAGAAAAAATTTTCTCATCGACTCAAATTTTTAAGGGGTGGTAAAGGAATGATCAAGGTATTTTTAAAGCTATTTTTGAGGTTTCTACCTCAAATAGTCTTCAATTGGTGGAAGTTTCAAAAAAAGTGGTCGAAAGCAGGGCACTTTATCCTTAAAAATCCCCAACTTTAAGCTAAAATTCCCAACTTTGAACTCGCTTAAGCAGTGACACCCCCACCCCCCTCATGCCTCTTCGTGGACAAATTTTCAAAAAGATCCTCCTCCCCTCCCCCAAAGACACACCTATGTCAAAATAAATGATAATAAGAACAACCTATAGATGGATTCTACAAAATTCAATACTTCCTCTGAAAATTTATTTTTTTATAATTTTCTTCATCTAAATTGAACAAATCTATCAACTGATTTGAATTTTTGACGCCAAAAAAAACTCATTTTATGATTCTTTGGACACCTTGTAGTTGAATCGATAATTTTGCTCGTTGATCTTCTCCGACCAGTCAGATTTATGAGCACTATTCCGTATTCCTGAGATGCAAACCATTCATATTAAGTACCCAGTCGTATTTCCTATGCTATATAAGCAGTAAATACTTAATGACGCTTTGTGTAAAGATGAAGCGTCATTAATATGATTTTTGGCACATAAACCACCCTTTTAATGACGTTCCCATTGCATAATGTAAGCCGAGTAATCGGTAATAAAATGAAATACAATACGAAATTACGAAAATTACTTCTCACTCTCACTCCGAAAGAATATCTCGACTGGGGAATTCAAGAAGATAGATTCATAGGTACAATATTTCATCGATGCAACATTTAGGTAACATTAAAAAAGATCAAGATTCATTCTATGGAAACAGATATCCATCTATCTGTCGATAATAACGATTAATTCGAAACAGATACACCTACCTTCCTACCGAATCCTAAATACAACTGGTTGTTTTATTATTTCAAAACGACGACGACGAATATTACGTCAAATCCGCGGTACACGCGAATAAAGCGGATTACATATTCGTTAGATTAAGACCATAGTACCCATAAACATAAAAAATGAGCAGACGTTAAAATTAAACCGAGAATTATCCTACGTCGCATCGGACCATAAGCGAGAGGAAATTTTTCTCTAACGAATATTCATACATTAAATTTACGCCCGGTAGAATTTCAACACCAGTTTTCAGTTTCACAAATAATTATCCCATTTGGTCATTTCACCGACGCGTCGACCATCTCTACGTCTGTTCGGACCCATGACGTCATAATTCCGGTCCGATGGCCGAAACAGGTCCCAAAAACCGATAATAGATTAATCAATACGTGTATATTAACACGTCGAGATTAATCATGTTCGAAAGATGCGCTCCGGCCAAGCGGTTCCGGTACCTATTAGAAAAGGAAATTACTTTTACATGGATACGTTATGAGTATACGAGTTGGATTGCAACACGTTAAACGGAATTATTTGCTAAATTGCACGTACGTAGGTCTTCGTATTACTCGTGTATGAAAAGGCATAACTTATTAACCTTTCTTTCGAATTTTATTCGATGGTTTTTAATAATCCGTTATAAAAGTACGATGATGGATAGGCGAGGACCGATTTTTTCCACCGTCGTGGATGACATGATTTTTTGACTGGTTTGAAAGTTACGAGGACGTGGGCTTGGAATTTGGTGCATTGGAAAAGAAAACAGTCGAGTGTCGAAAGATATGAAAATTTTTGCGAATAAATTATGCAACTATTCGGCTCTAGAAATCTTTCATCCTACCTGGTTCTAATTCCAAATGGGATTAATTCGTTGGCAGAGATGAAAACTTGGTTTCAATTATTTTAGTATTTTAATACCCTCCTTCGTCACAACAGCAGGCTACCAATTAACCATTGGATCCAATTAATCGGTGGAATTTTTATAAAACTTCTGGTTCGTAATGCTGGATATCTGTGCGTTCTATTCTCGTAAATTATACCTAAACCTTTATAATGAAATTATTAATACCAATATGAATGTGAACTGAAACCCACATTAAGATTAGTTTTCATTATAATCTTTGTAGGAGATAATCAAATGACATAAACGTGTCCACATTTTAACATAGTAGGAAGTTTGCAAAAATAAAAAAAATGGAATACCATTAGCCTACTATTAAATCCATCGACATTCTCGCATAATTAATTTACTATAATAATATGATTGTACGATGACTATAGAATTTTTCAGAAGTCGGTCGGGAAAATTATATTAAGATTTCACGTAACGACGACAATTTTTCCCTCCCAATTTTACGAAATGTTTAATTTTTTACTAGGTCCAGGTATTTGTACGATGGTACCCATGGAGTTGAATGCCATGGAAAATTATGGCCAACTGAAGCGCGAAGAGTTCTATACCGTAATTTGTTATCGTGAGGAATAACTACGATTCGTAAAGAGTGCACCTACAATTGTATCCATTATGTCAAATGATAACCGCTAGGCAAATTATTATGCGCGGTAAATTGTTGGTAGTGAAGAATATTTACAATGTGGTGAAAAAATTGTCATAATTTGCAACTCGAAACTGCACATAAACTGTCCCGACTAGAGCCATGTTCAGGGCATTGTGCAATCCGTGAAAAAAGTGATAATTTAATTTTTGAAAGTGTAGTCTTCGGGGAGTTTAGGTTTTTTTATGACTTGTGTATGATTTTTTTAGACGATTTTTTAACGTTGAGGAATGATTTTTAGGGCTCGAATTAGAGTTGAGCTTAAAATTTAATTTACACGCCTATTCGAATCGATTTTTTATTTTTTAATTAAGGTAGAAGGAGAGAGGCTTGTGGTTCGAATCACTGGGCTAATAATTTTCATCCTGTGGTATTGAATGAAATCATCTGTTTTATTCAAGGATGTGAAGCACTCCGTCTTGCCGCTCAATAAAGTGGAAAATATTTTCAAAAATTGAATTATTTTTTAATATTTTTGTGCAAGTAAAATTTTTTTGAAAAATGTCTTCCTCATTTTGCTTGGATAGTAGGTAATTCCCTCTCTTTTATAAGTTAGTGAAAATTATCGAAAGTCACTAGAAAACAGTCAGAATTGCAGTACAATAATAAATTAATGAAACAAATTCACTAAAAGCAAACAGTGAAAAAAATTGCTAGAATTCAGTGAAAATTCACTGGAAAGCCAGTAAAATCTCTGAAATTAGCTGAAAAATCAGTGAAATTCTTTTAAAAATCAGCTAAAATTTGCTGAAAATCAAAAAATTTTGCTGAATTTTGCTGATTTTTCCTGTGCTGTAATTCTGATTATTTAACAGTGACAAAAGAGAGTAAGAATTCATTTGCATAAAAATAACCTTGAATTTTGGAAAATTCTTTTAAAAATTATGCCCTATTTCGACTTTTTTATCCTCTCTTTTAGAAAATAGTGAGTACGCCACTGACTTGCTTTGACCCCCTCCGGGAACAAATGCATACGATGTTGATGTATGCACAATGGACACTTCTTGGGGCAAAGCTAGATGAATTTGTCAAAATTTGGAAAAATTCGCTAATGTGTCCTGGTGGGAATATCCTTTTTTCTAGAAAATTTTCAATACTAAAAACTATTTTGAGAAAACATTCACAAAAGTGCATTTACACACTAAAAAAAATATAAAAATTTACCAATTTTTTAAACATTTTCTATTATTATTTTTTTGCGTGCACATGGAAAAATCTGAGAAAGTAGATTGAAAAAAATTCTGGTGTTGAAAATACTTGAGAAAAAATAAAGAGTTGAAAATAATTTTTAAAAAATTGCAGTTGAAAGAAATTTTTGAGAAAAAGTGGGATTCACCTCGTACATACGGTATCACGTCAATTTCCCGCGGACAATTCCCCCCGGACAAGTCCTCACGGGAAATTTCCCACCGGGACAATTTCTCGCAGTTGAATTTCGTGCAGCGACAATTGCTTGTGGCGAAAATTTCTCGCGGTTGCATTTCGTGCAGCTAAAATTTCTCTCAGCAAAAATACCTCAAAAGTGAAATTTTGAGCCGAAACAAAAATAAATTTTAAAGATCTAAGCAATGAAAAAAGCTGAAATTTTTTCACCTCCCGAATGAATTGGAAGCGTTTTCGAACCGTTTCGGAGCTTCCAAAAAAAATTGGAATTTTCAAACAGCTCTTATAATCGCGGATTACCCATATAAGTGACTTATTTGATCAATTAAACCACAATTTTCAAAATTTGTAACATGTAAAATTATATATTTTCTCTAGCTAGGTTACGGTTGGTTCCAGCAGATACATAATTTAAGAACAAGAAATAAATATTTACTTATTAATTATCACTCTTCACCACGATCCCTCAATTTTGAATTTTTGGGGGAAGGGAAATGGGAATTAACTTCTGATAAACGTTTACTGAACACGAGAAAATGCCTCTGTGATTAAATTTTTGCTGCTAGCAGTTTTGTCGCAAGCTATTTTCGCCGCAAGAAATTCAACCGTGAGAAATTAACTCCGCGGGGAATTTTCGCCACGAGCAATTGTCGCTGCACGAAATTCAACCGTGAGAAATTGACTCCGCGGGGAATTTTCGCCACGAGCAATTGTCGCTGCACGAAATTTAAACGTGAGAAATTGTCCGCGGGCAATTGTCATAGACTCCATACATACCCCGGAAAAAATGGGAATCTATTCGCCCATTCTTCCACATGGGTATTTCGTCGGGAATAAACTCACCTACCGCCCAATTTCTTGAGAAATTATTTCTTTTTTTGGGAAACCTTGCAATTTTCATGATATTATGGAAATTTCATCAAATTTTCTGATTTGTACAGAACATTTTTTTTTTAGAAAATAAATTGTCCAAGTTTTGGGAAATTCCTCAATTTTTGGAAAATCGTGCAGGCTGTGGAAAAAAGTCGCTCTACTTTTAGAAAATTATATGAAGTTTCGGATAATTTCCCAGTTTTTGCAAAGTCACTGCAAGTATGCTGACTCGACGAATTCAGTGACGTAGTCAGAAATTTCTCAAGGGGGGGGGGGTCCAAAATTTCATAATTTTTCTGAGGAATTCTAAGTTTACACCCCTCCCCCCAATCAATTTTTTTTTACTATAAAAACACAAAATTCAAACTTCATAAAGTTTTCATGCGATTTGCATAGCACGTTTAAGGGAAAAAACTGATGGAAATGTAATTTTGGAACAAACAACTTACATAGGTAGTAGGTACTAATTATTTTGGCCTTAAAAATCAACAAAAATACCAACAAATCCAAGAATTGGCGTCAGAAGCATTTTTTGGGAGGGTGCAAAGTGGGTATGGAGACTTCGAATATCAAAAGGGAACTACCTACTTTTTACATAGTTGATTCAAATAGTTTATATAGGCAATTGTGATTTCTTTCATGCCCGAGCAAAGCGAGGGCGAAACTTTGAGAAACTTTGATTTTTAATGCTCCAAAAAGGCGCTTTTTCACGTAAGTTCCTGACGCGGGGGAGGGGGTGTCGAGCCCCCCCCCCCTAGCTACGCCCCTGGACAAAATAACGAATTGAATTTTTCCAATCGTCATTATCTGCACATTTTTGATGAATAATAATGATGGTGTAATTCAAAAGATTTGGAAATTTATGATCAAATTATTTCATTAATTTCGTTCTAATATATCCATCCAATAAAAAAAATTAAAATTTTAATTCCGATTTTGATTCAATGTTATCATTTTTATTTCAATATAAAATTATTTGGACATCGATTTTTTTTAATTTCATTGGAGAGCCCAAAGTTTTGGGCACCCTACTCAGAAGGTCCAGTCACGCCTATGCCTATGGAGCCTAATAATTTTACTTTCAACATCCAATTGCTAATGTTTCTAATTGCCTCATTCAGTAGACTTGCAAAATTGTCGCACCATAACGATGTGGCATACTCTCTTCATTTATAAATCAGTGAAAATTATCGAAAATCACTGAGAAACAGTCCGAATTACAGCACCGGAGGAAATCAGTGAAAAAATTTTCAATGAAAACAAATCAGTGAGAAAAATTACTGGAAAATCAGTGAAAATTCACTGAAAAGTCAGTAAAAGGGTATAGCCGGATAAGGGGTGGTTTTGGCCCCAGCCCCGATTTTTGATCTAATGCCCCCAGATTGTGTACCTAAATGAAAAAAAATTCTGGAAAAAATTTTGGCCCCCCAACCCCCTCCCTTTCGGAGATATGGGCATTTTATTGCATAATTTTCAAGAATTTTTAATTCCAATGGAAGTGAATGAAATTTTCTGTTCTTTGGCACAAAGTTACATCTCGTAAAGGTCTATTCACGATAATTTTTTCAATAATTTTGGTGCACTCCTTCATGAGGTTTTGGCCATTTGAAATTTTCAACTGTAAAAAATACCTTAACAGCGGAGTTCGACTAATTTTTAAAAATATCCTAAAAACGTGTTTTTTGACCTAGATTCACGTCACGTATTCAGTTTTGGCGATTGAGGTGGCGCAAGGGCCAAAAATTGCAAAAAACCGTAAGAAATGTTGTTATTTTGACAGATTTTTTCAAATTTTGAGCATTTTATACGGAAAGAAATGAGCAAATTGAAAAATCAATCTCGTATTCGTGTCCAGCAGGTCAAAATACCCCGATAAACACTCTTTTCGCGATCATTTTACATTAAATCTCGAAATTTAGTTTTATTGTCTTGAAAAATCAGTGAAAAAAGTGAATTTCGAGAATTAAAGTAAAATGATCGCGAAAAGGGTGTTTATCGGGGTATTTTGACCTGCTGAACACGAATACGGGATTGATTTTTCAATTTGCTCATTTCTTTCCGTATAAAACGCCCAAGATTTGAAAAATCAGCCAAAATAACAACATTTCTGTAAGGGTTTTTGTAATTTTTGGCCCTTGCGCCACCTCAATCGCCAAAACTGAATACGTGACGTGAATCTAGGTCAAAAAACACGTTTTTAGGATATTTTTAAAAATTAGTCGATCTCCGCTGTTAAGGTATTTTTTACAGTTGAAAATTTCAAATGGCCAAAACCTCATGAAGGAGTGCACCAAAATTATTGAAAAAATTATCGTGAATAGACCTTTACGAGATGTAACTTTGTGCCAAAGAACAGAAAATTTCATTCACTTCCATTGGAATTAAAAATTCTTGAAAATTATGCAATAAAATGCCCATAGCTCCGAAAGGGAGGGGGTTGGGGGCCAAAATTTTTTCCAGAATTTTTTTTCATCAAAGTACACAATCTGGGGGCATTAGATCAAAAATCGGGGCTGGGGCCAAAACCACCCCTTATCCGGCTATACCCTTTATGAAATTAGCAGAAAAATAAGTGAAAATCTTTAGAAAATCAGCAAAAATTTGCTGAAAATCAGTGAATTTTGCTGTTTTTTTTCCTCTGCTGCAATTCTGACTGTTTATCAGTGACTTTTCACTGATTCAGAATGAGAGAGTAGGTATCGATATCAATTTTTTCTTCAATTTTCAGAATCAATCATCATCTGAACGCTGTGATCAATGCATTTGAATCAAGATAAAATTATATTTCTAATGCCCAAATGACCATCGTCCAAAGACAAACGGCCACCAGTAAAATTCAATCACCAATCACTCCGAATGAAAGTTTTCAAAAGTAACATATGTACATTTCAAGGTGTCAAGCAAATGTCACGCCACCAGTCACATGTGGAAGTATCCATATCCGCGAGAGATGCAAACGGTACAAATCGTACGTGCGACTCGCAATGACACGAATTATTTACAATCTCCCTAATTTAATGTAACTTGACAATCAATAGTGCTGGAAAATTGAAAGATTTTCTCGATTCGGCATAATGCGTGTAAACGTACAAATATTAAATCTGTCATTACATCGTCATAAAAACCACACATGCATGAGAATTCGGCTACCTATAGCTGCCTGAAAATATACCTACATTAATTCGGAAGCAGGTAGTAAACGTAAAGGAAACTCTCGCACGTGATCTTTCAATTATCAAAAAAATATGTCTTCAAAAATATAAAATCGTTTCGCTTATAATACCGCTTGAAATTTAACGTGTAGGTAAAGGAATATAATTCAACAATACCATGTTACTCTCGTATGTGCAAGTACGAGTAAGTAAAAACACATTTCTGAGTTTTTTAATTAAACCCGTTATCGCATACTTGCAAAATTCGTTCATTTGTTTCGTTTATACGAGATGGACACGTCGCTCGGTTTTTTTTCTTTATTTTATTTCATTTTTTATTGTCCCATATTTTAACATAAACGTAAAGTATTTAACTTATGTAGGAATTTCATCCATTTCCGTATTCGCACTTCCTTGCATGTGAATATACCTTATATAATTCCGCTAAAAGTGAATTTAATTGTTATACTAAATGGTGCGAGGAATAATGCTTTATAAAAGGAAGTCCACGCCTTTGGATATGATTTATAAAACGTGTTAAAGGTTAAATAAATTTGCGAAATTTATTTTCGTGTTGTACACGCGGCGACTTCATATAGACTTTTAAGGATAATGTTTTGCCCAAACATGACTGCGCATTGATGATGTTGCAAACACGATGGCTTCATTAACTGATGCATGCATCTACCTTTAAAGTAACAGCTAAAATGAATGATGGCTTATTTACGAGGAAGTTGTGTATTGATGAAATATTATAGACTGGGACGAGATTTGGTTTCTAAATTTCACGTTTTTTTTTCTCCCTTTTCAGTCACCTTTTACTATCTGTAGGTCTTGAAGTGCATACCGAGTTAATAAAGCGTAAACGTGAAGCCTTATGGCCAGTTTAAGATTTGATTTACATTATAAAGACTGCTTTGCGTTTATACCTGCGTTATCGATGAAAAAAAGTGAAGGGATTAAGAAGAGAGTGGCGTGGCGAATAAGTAGGTAAGTTGCCACCAATGGGAATTTTTTTCTAGGTAAGAAAAATGATCCTATTACGAAATAAAAGCTGGCTTATCAAATCGTAATTTTTTTTAATGTGGAAAATTTATTCGAAAATGAAACCAAGGGGCAGCTTGGATTATCTGTGTATATTGACACGATTACATCAGATATGTGTGCTCTAGCTATCTTTATGCCTAGGTTCATTGAGTCGAACCTTTGACCTGTGTTCCTTTATCTAACCACCATGAAAATATAAGTCATCGATGTCACCACATGCCGGTAGCGAAGAACAAGCAAACAGTTTTACTGTATACGTTCGAAGAACATTAAAGCAGAAAGTATTTTATTATGATTACCTACATAAACGAATCTTCCATCGCGTAAATGACCAATAAACAGAGTTACACAATCGGGCTGCGATGCGGTATTTAAACATTGTTAAAGGTATGGTCTAGTTGTATGCGAAGGTACAAATTGAAGACCACTTGTTCCATTGTCACCGATACATGAATCTCTTTAATGAACATGGTCTATTGTTTTTTTGTACGAGTAACGAGCTTTGAAGTGCCGACAAATTGGCTGTTTGAATTAATTGTGAAAATGAGTGGTATTTCAATGTGTTCTCAAGCGAGATGGGTTTGTAAGATTGGAAATGAGAGTTTTGTTGTGTTGAAATGAAATCACACGTTTAAATACCTATATAAAAAGGTAAGGAAAAACGTAAACTATAATATATGATGATACCTATTAGGGTGAGGTGAAAAAAAATCTGTGAGGTTCCACAGCAAAAGGAACCACTTTATTAGAAACGTGATTTCGATAAAAACTTAAAAACAGATGTTCGGGTCAAAATGGTTGTTTTTCGGATTTTGGTCGATTCGGATATAGAATTTCATGCTCTCTCACCCAGTATGTTTCAAAAGTTTCGACCGAGTTCGCAAGTAACAGAAAAATGTGATTTTCTGTGACGTGGAATGATCTGATACTTTAATTGCAGGGGACGCAGTAGGATCCAACGCGAATATTTCAAAGTGAAATTGCTTTAAAACGAAGCCTTCTAGCGAAAAACTAACTGTTAATAGCAGAAAGAAAATTTTATGTTCTACAATTTTGATCCTATTCATTTTTTTGCTAGGATGCTTCCTTTTCTTGGAAAATCCTGTTTAATGTCAAAAAATGTAAAAATTTCAAAATTTGATGAATTGCAGTTTTTTTAAAATGACATGCCAACTAATCGTTTTTTATAAAAATGAAAAAATATACTGAAAGGAAATTTTATGCTCTACAATTTTAGTTCTATTTATTTTTTTTGCTAGGATGCTTCCTTTTCTCACAATTTCGTTTTTTATCCTGAAAAAATGCAAAAAAAAAGTATACAAAACTTTGAGCTTGGTTTTCTGGAAACTATGTTTTTTAAACTTTCATTTTTAAAAATTCACTGATCGGAGAGTTGTGAACGAAATTTTTTCGTGTTAGTCTCATTTTCTTCAGAATTTTATATTTTTCACAAATCTAACGAAGTGGTCCCTTTTGCTGTGGAACCTCACATCTAGGATTTTGAGAAAAATTATTGGTGAGGTATCTATGGCAGCTCACTTTGAAAAAGTGACCTTCCAACAAAATACCCCCTCCCCCCAAAAAATTGAGCTCCAGCCCAAGAAGAGACACGAGATTTTCTCCCACATTCAGGTAGTACCAACTGCTGTGGAACCTCAATTACCCCCTGAAGTATGATTTGAGTTTCTACACCTCCCTGAATCATTGACTTCGAAAATGGTTACTTTTTGTCATCTACCAAAGAATCGAAAAGTTGCGAGTCACGAATTTCAGGAATTTTTTATTTATACCAAATTCAAATCGCTAGCGTCTTTGGTTATTTACGAGGAAGGATCCCAACCGACATTAAAATTTTGGGTCGAAGCCAAAATAAATCGAAAGTGCATCTACATCGTAAAAAAACAAAATAACCTAAGTCTCAAGTGTTAAATCTCATTTCTCGAATTTTGACAAATTTTTGAAATTTTAAAATTAGGTACCTCATCGCTCTGAAAAATTATGAAACTTTGATCTAATCAACGAAAAAAAAACTGAAATTTGGTAAGTATTCCTTATTTTTGACTTCCCGAATCGATTGAAAGCGGTTTGGAGACTTTTTGAAACCTTCAGAAAATTTTGGAATTTTTCAGCATACTGAAGAAAAGACCATAAAAATTCTCCGTATAAATTTTTGCAACTGGAACCCTGGGTTATTTATACGGGTGATCTATACGATCGATCGAAGTACAATTTTCAGAAATGTGTAGCAGGCTGCGGGCGTACATATTTCAATTTTTTATAGAAAAATTTACTGTCAACAAATTAGTTTTGACCCGGCACTTATGAATTTCTGAAAATTGTACTTAGGTACTTTAATCGCTCTAATTGGTCACCAACAGTGGTTTAGGAAAGTCGGGTAGGTACAAGGGATGCATTGTACCCCCAAAATTCTGGCGCTTTGCATCCCCCCAAATTACATCAGATAGGGATTTTCAAAGCATTAAAACACGAAAAATGTTTTTTTTGAGCGTTGAAACCCCAATGTTTTCAAAGCTTTGCCCTCGTTTCGCTTGAGTATGAAAAACATCACAATTATAAGAAGCTCCTCCCCCCCCAAAAAAAAACTTCCAGTATTCTAAGTCTTTGTACTCACTTTGAAACCTCCCAAAATAATCTTTCGACGTCACTGGTCACCAATATGGATGATCTGTTTTTTTGGGTACTAAATTTCATAGACCATTTTATAGACTTTTTTTTGAGGCTGGAAAATTCTAAAATTTTGTGAGGCTCTAAAACGTTTTTAAACCGGTTCCAATTTATTCGAGAAATCAAAAATGGGGTAAGTTTATTCCAAATTGCAATTTTTTTCGTTGATTGGATCAAAAATTCATATTTTGCACGGCAATGGAATGATTTTGAAATTTCAAAATTTGAAAAATGAACTTTAGCAGTTGAAATTTTGGATATAGGATTATTTTATAATGTACTTTCAATTTATTCTTGTTTCAGCCCATAATTTTTGATAAAATTTTTCCAAAAAATTTCATGGCAACACTGTACTGCATTTTTATTATGTACTTTTTTCAAAATTTCAGTTCGCAACATTACGAAAAATCCTCAAAAAATAATAAAAAAAAATTTCGTGACCAAAAAACGTTTTAACTTACTTTTCAAGTTATTAGAATCTCTCTGGTAGAGGACAAAAAGTCCCCAATTTCAAGGTCAATTGTTTAGAGAGGTGTAGAAACTCAAATCTGACCTACATTGTTTTTTTTTTCGCTTTACCTATGATTCTTTCTATTCCTATAATGCCAATTATTTTGAAGATTCTATCATTCTATCTATTCCTTAAAATTAGTCATTTTCGCCATTTTCAATTGCATTTTTTTTTCCATTTTTGAACTAGAGGATAATGTTGGTACGTCACACAAGAGCATGCTTTCTTCTTTTATGCGGGTCAGAGCTGTGATGTATTACATAATTTATGGATGCATCGGGGCATCATTTAAATGGCAACTTGGACATATTTTCAATCGGTATTAGGTTGAAATGGGTTTTTTACATGTATAATTTTGTTGATAAACTTCAATTTCCGACAACACTACGTGTTTATTATAGCGTCAAGTGTTGTGATAGGTGCCTGGAACATCATTTACGACACGAAGAGTATAAGTACTTGCTATATGTGCGTGTATTATCCTATTTGAATTCTAGGAAGTAGATGTATGTAGATGTACATGCTAAATGTATGTCTACCCCCTACTTTTCCCTGTCTATGATTATATAGTTTATTTTAAGAAAGTAACCATGCTGAATATAAAAATTTTTTGATAAAACTGCATCGTTTTTTTTATTATTCTTTTTTTAAAAATTTAATTAGATTCCATTTTTGAAAAAGATGTGTGTGATAAATTTTCAAAGGAATGACCAAGATTAGAATATTTTATGTCGTCATTGGCATGCTAAAAGACTATAGGTATGAACTGCCTTAGTGACCTGATGAAATGGCATTTCGAAACCAATACCTGCGTGTCTGTCTGCCTAATTAATATACCCATCTTCGAAGATCATCCGAAAATTTGTTAGAATAGGTAATTGAAAAATGAGCCAACCCGGAGAAAAAATTTAACCCTTGAAACCTTCAAATTTTACATCGTATTTACCGAAATTTCTCACCAGATGAAGAATTTCATTTTTAAAGGTGTATTAAAGGTTGCCTATGAAATTTAATTCCAGGAGCAAACGTTGATAATATTATTTTCGGATAGTTGAAACGTATTGCAATAAAATTTTGAAAAAATTGTCTATTTTAATGAGCAATTTTTTTCATCAGTCAAGTACTTATCTGGATATTGAAAAAACGTAATTACCTATTTGAAGTAGCAAATGCTAAACGGGGTATAAATCCATTTTTGACATTTTTGAGTTTATGACGGAAATTGAGCTATTAAAATACGGCGAATCGACCAGTGTTGTCAGATTTTCGCGAAAGTGCCATGAACATGGTATTTGGCAACGTCGCATTATCGCAGTGATAATTAAAACGAAAAAATTTAAAACGAAAAAAAATCAATTTTTTTTTGAAAATCACCTATTTTCGGGTTAATAATATGTTATAAAGTGGAAGCCATTTTTCCTCTTCATAACGCAATTTTGCTCAAAAAATGAAGATTTTCAAAAAGAAATTTCGGCTTTTTTGGAGTTGTTTTAAATTTTTGGGCGTGACTTGGACAAATTTTCATCTTTTGACATGGGGGTCAACGCTAAAATGATGTGTTTGGATGTACGAAAAAGGTCCACTAGGTGTCGACCATCGTGTCGACCCAAACACACTTTTGGTCACCGGCGAGTGCTAAACGAGGTATGTCAAAACCCGTTTTTCGGCCATAGCTCCGTTACGTTTAAAAATATTTTTTTCGCAATAGGCTTAAAAATCGTCTCTAGCCGTTCCCTTTCAATGGCCTGAAACACGTTTTCCACCAACCTTTTCTTTTGGAATAAAACAGTTTTTTTCGTTTTCTGAAAAACTCAAAAAATGGACTTATACCCAGGGCTGGTAAGCCAATCAATAAAACTTAAACTTAAGCTTAAAGTTAAAACTTAAATGAATTTTTAAAAATGAAACTTAAACTTACGCTTAAAGCTTGAAGCCAAATTTTTTAAAACTTTAACTCAAACTTAAAGCTGAACGACTAAAAATCATTGGCTTACAGCTTAAAGCTTAAATCCATTTTTTATAATTTTTCGGGGGGGGGCTGATTTAAAAACTAAGAAAAAAAAGAAATTCAAGTTTTTTTCTCGAAATTTTTTCAAGCTGCTAAATTTTCTTCTCGAAATGTTTTCAAAACAAATTTTTCCCCTTAAATATTTTTAAATCCAAGATTGTTTCTGAATTCTACAACTTTTTCAAACTCGATTTCTTATTTTAAAATTTTTTCAAATCAGATTTTTTTCTCAAAATTTTTTCAAACCAAAACTTCAAAGTTTTGAAGTTTCTTTTCAATATTTTTTCAACTCAATTTTTGCATCCAATCCTAATATTTTTTCCTACTTACTCTGAATTCTGCAATTCAAAAGTATTATGTAAAATAATGCCTCCTGTTGCATACCTACCCTAGTCACACCATGAAATTGTTTCTCATTTATTGAATTTTTTTTTGGAGAATGAAAAAATGATAAGTACCTAGGTGAAAAAGTTGGATTTATAAAAAATGTCAACAAACTGTAAACTGGAAAAAATTTTGAATTGAAAAGTAATTGGAAAACAAGTTGATAAAATACATAGGTATCTACGGAAATTTCAGATTGAAAAAATTTCAAAAATATAGAAAAATTTTTCAAGAAAAATTTCAGGCCTGAAAATAATTTGAGTTTGAAAAAAATGTTTCATTTTAAGGTGAGAAAAAAATGAGAAAAAATTCTAAAATTTGAAATAATTTCATGATGGAAAAAAATTGAGAAAAAATTTTTACAAACAATAAATGAATAATTCCAATTTGAAAAAATTTCAAGGTTAGAAAGAGATGAAAAAAGTTAGTTTGAAAAAAATTGAAAAAATGGAAAGATGGAGCAAAAAATTTTAAGTTTTAAGCTAAAAAAAAATAAAACTTAAACTTAAAACTTAAAATTTTAGAAATAAAGGTTAGGCTTAACGCTTAGGCTTATTTCTGAAGAAATCATCGGCTTAACTGCTTAAAGCTTAAAGCTGAAGGCTGACTTACCAGCCCTGCTTATACCCCGTTTACCGTTTGCTAGGTACTTCATTTCAAAGATTGATGAAAATCAGGAAGATAGTATATTTTAAATGAAGATTGTCCACAAAAATTCTTAATCCTACCCCCCCCCCCCCCCTAAAAAAATAGGTAGGTACATATAAAACTTTTAAGTCTTCCAAACATGAAAAAAACACCAACGATCTTATCGATTTTTACCGAGCTTGGTAAAAATCGAAATTCGGGATATCCAATTTTTGTCGTCCTGTTTTATGAGCGTTAGTTCGAAAAAATGACCAGAACCAAAAAAATACTTACAAGGAAAATTCCAGATAAAAATACAAATTTTTCATTCATTTTTTCTGAATGCCTGCTCGTCCTTTGCTTTTATGGTTTTTTCAAATTTGAAAACTTTAAGTGGTTGAAAAAAACGTAGAGAAGAGATTCGCTATCTTTAAAAAAGTGATCATGAATTTTTTCGAGTAGATAAGTACAAGATGTAACTTTGTGCAAAAGAGCGAAAAATTTCCTTCATTTTTATAAAAATTCAAAATTTTTGTAAATATTGAAATAGATCTGCCATTATTCCAAAAGAGAGTGGACAGTCAAAGCTTTTTCAAAAAATGTTCACATCAAGGGACCAAATCTGAGGGATTTAGAATGAAAATCGCAGAGCTTTTTCGATGAAGTTTTTCAAATAATATTCATTAGCTGTGCTGCCAACTGGCATTCTAAGGCCCGAAAAGTGGACCAATTTTTTTGGTTCCTTCCCTCTCCTCAGTTTTCAAATCAAACGAAAAATTATACCTACCAAAACGTCTATCCAATCCCATGATCAAAAATAAGTCTTTACCAGGCATCGCCCCTTCGATTTTAAAGATAGACAGCACATCGATCCACAATTTTTTTCAGCCCATGAGGCGCGAATTGACAGTATCCTATTCCGTAGACATATTTTATGGAGTTTTATGCCTACCTACGTATAAATCAAGGAAATTTATTAAGATAGATACTGTCCCAGGTGTTTAAACACAAATTCAAATAGTATTACTCAATAAACAAAATAAGTCTGAGATACAATTTTGTAAACACAACGCGAAATCGTAGCAGACATTTAATTCACATTATTAGATTTGTAGGCTACATAGAAATAGGTAAGTATACTAAGTATAAGTTACACACCGTTGATATCGTAATTCAAGTTTATTGTTATATCAAAAAACCATTAGATAACTTTGAATAGAAAATAATTCATTTTTATGGCATTCTTGTGAAAATATGCGAGAATGTTCATTTTTTTTCACTTCGTACTTTATTTAAATATTAAAATAGTTGAATTTTATATCGATATGATTTCCGCCTGTATTACCTACATATTATGTCACGAGTTCTTAGTACCGACTCGACAATAAAATTATTTTCATATTTATTTGCTACTTACCTACAAAAAATAAAAATAAGTCGTAAATTTTTTCGTAAAAAATTATAAACGTATGAAAAATTTCCTATAAATGATATAATTTTATTCGGATATTTATTCGTGCTCTTACGAGACCGATGGAACATCCTCGTTGGATTTTTTGACAACAGGAGGTATTCAAAAAGAAACTAGAAAATATATTTTCTATTTTCTCGACACATTGTTTATTCATGATCAAGGATACCCACGGGCACGAATTCCCATAAAGCACGTCGAATTTCAAACTGCTTCTTTCTTCGACGCATCCACATACAGAAAACGAAACACGCATCTTTTTTTTCCAACTCGGAGTCTAGTACACACACCATAAATATATTCTACATTAATTTAATTATAAAGCGGAAAAAAATTAGCATACATTTCAATTGTATATTTTTTCAAATACGGTCAAAAGGTATCGCTTGAATAACAGGTACAGGTATAGGTATAACGCAGACGAGCATCAATAGTAGGTAAATACGGTGAGAAAGTATAAAAAATAAAAAAAAAAAACGTTCATTCACAAAAGTAATGAAATGTTAATTACGTACAAATATTTCGTGTTTAGGAAATAACCCGTATGGAGGGAAAAAATCGTGATAGGTACATTTAAACTTTC
This sequence comes from Pseudococcus viburni, assembly GCA_033439095.1. NCBI lineage: Eukaryota > Metazoa > Arthropoda > Insecta > Hemiptera > Pseudococcidae > Pseudococcus > Pseudococcus viburni. The sequence continues at coordinate 154,751 of JAVBJF010000441.1, read as the reverse complement.
ATTGTTAATATTCCAATATCAGATAGGTGTATTATTAAATAAATTACCGCTGCGATGCATCTCCTCGTATACTAATAAAAGAGATTCCTATAATCGTGTAAATAACTATACAACATGATTCGAATACCTGAATACGAAAATCGTTAGTATTGGTGATCCGAAGTCATACTCTTACCTTGCAGGCCTTGAAAATAATCCAAATAGAAGATATTGGATGTATTTTTCTAAGAAAAAAATGAACCATTTTTTCAAAATTATCGACATTTTAATGAAAAATTATTCGTCCACTTGTTTCAGCAGTACTTATTCGTAATTCTATAGTAATAATTATAGAGAAAGTATCTTCTTATGGACGTGTTTATCACATGCAAAGCGTGAATTCTTCGATTTAACATTGTACTTGTATAGTCATTCTAAAAGCAAAATATGTATTATTCAGTATGTAAACGTGTTGTAAATACTTTTTCAGAAATTCTCGAGAGATAACTGCTAATTGGTAATTCTGATTCGGCGAACGATTAGCAACTAGTACCATGTGTAACTTTAAAATATGATCGGAATCCTTTCACTGGAACATCCATATGCCCATCGCGTTATGCCACCCGCTCCTATTATGCAATGGAATTCGATAACTCATTTATACATATTAAAAGTAAAAACTAGGTATTTATTTGTCTATTTGAAATCTCAAAAACCTGCGATTGTTGCGTAAGTATTTTATCATTTTGAATATCGAATTGTTTGAAAATGATGACTAGAAAAGCAAGTTTTTCAGCAAAATGGAAAAATAGGTAGGTAGGTTAACAGGTGGTAAGTAGGAAGGTAGGGAATGGCTGGAGGGAGGCAGGGAAATGAAAATCATGGAGCTGGATTTATTTTTAAAAATTCATAAATTTATTTTCAATTGTCAATTTTTTCATTTTTGAAAACATTCACGAATTTAATTATTAAATATCGCAGGTCAGGTAATTTTCATTGGAGGGATATTTCATTGCTTGTATGCGATCAATGGTCAATGTTACGATATTTGAAAAAAGTACGTCAATAGAGTTGCATAAGTTTTCCCCTTCAGTATTTACCTTGAATGAAGAGAAAAACGTAAATCATTCATTTCCTAGCCTTTTTAAAATCTCATGTGATTTATATTAGTTCAGAAATGAGATCGTTTGCCTCGAAAACAGTTTTTTAAAAATATGAAAAATGAAGCTCCCTGGAAGGGAACATCTTAAAGAAATATCTGAAAATCAATAAAATTTACAATACAGGGTGTCCGAAGAGTGATTTGCCATACTTCATTATTGGATATAACTGATATAACCGGGTACCACTAAAAAAAGAAGTTGATGAATAAGTTGCATATCTTGAAAATTGAAGGGGCAAATAATGATTTTTTAAAAATCACGTAAAATTTTTTTTCAGCCATGGGAATGGATAGTACCATATAGTACTTTGAAAACTGAATAAATTTTCATTGTATGACTTTTTGCATAACTTGAAAATTAAAGGGGCTATAAAAAATTTTGTTCAAAAAAAGTTCTACAAAAATGAACTGACCAAGGGAATGGATAGTATGTTGAAAAATGAACAAATTTTGTTCTACAGACTTCTTGCCTAACATCAAAAATGAAGGGGCTACGGGTCATTCAAAATAAGTGGGCTTCAAAAAATTTTTAAATTTTCTCAATTTTGGATGACCCGTAGCCCGTTCATTTTTGATGTTAGGCAAGAAGTCTGTAGAACAAAATTTGTTCATTTTTCAACATACTATCCATTCTCTTGATTAGTTCAACTTTTTAGAATTTTTTTTGAACTAAATTTTTTGTAGCTCCTTCAATTTTTAAGTTATGCAGAAAGTTATTGAAAATTTATTCAGTTTTCAAAGTACTATCCATTCTCATGGTTGAAAAAAAAATTAACGTGACATTTTAAAAAGCATAATTTGCCCCTTCAATTTTCAAGATATGCAACTTATTCATCTAACTTTTTTTCTAGTGGTACCCGGTTATATCCAAAAATGAAGTATGGCAGACCACTTATCGGACACCCTGTATGTGACCTACCTCTTTATTTCTAGTTAATGTGGAGTTGAATATTTTGAAAAACTTGACTAACTGAAGTTTGAAAATGAACTTTGTTGAAAAATTAATTAGGTACATTTCATCTACTAAATGTGACCTTGGGAAGTTGAAAATTATTTTTATTCAATAATAGCTAGTTTTTCATTTATAAAAAAAAAATATGTTATTTGATCACTAATTGTTGAGAGAAAAATGACGATTTCTATTTTCATTGTAAAAATGTGATGAGTACCTATTTTTTGGTTGTTGGGCAGATTGCAGAAAAAAACCAACGTAAGCTACATGGTGGGGGGAGGGGGGTGAACTAAAACTAAAAATTAATTTTTAAAAATTTTGATTTTTTTACTTTTTGGCTGATAGGTGATTGGATTATTATCATTAGAGAACAAAAAAATCGACCTTTTTTGAAAAATTCAAAATTTTGGAATATTGTGCTGGTGCTGGTGGGAGGTTTGGTAAAAGTTGATGAAAAAATCTCTTACGTCTTTTCCAGGTAATTTCATTTCATTTTTTTGCCAAGGCGAAACCCTATCAAAATTTGAAAAAATTGTCAAATTTTGAAAAAAAAAGTTTTTTGTCGATTGAGACTTTTTTTTTTAATTTCCCTGGAAAATACCGTTTTTGCAACAAACAACACTAAGCACAAAATTGAAGGGCTGATCAACTAAATTAAAATTAAAATTTAGCTTCTTCGAAAATATTACCAACGATAAACATGTTACACGATAGTTGAAATTTTGACCTCAAGGAGCCAAATCGAGAAAATGAGTCGAAATTCGAAGTCAGTAGCTCAGTACCTCCAAAAACATGACAAATGAAAATATTCTCATTTTTGGGAGTTTTCAGTTGACTCAATGACATGACTGGAAAATAATCGAAAGCGTCGTTTTTACAAGAAACGACAAGATTCGACTTCTTTAGATATATGATAATTTAGACGATGAAAAAAATGGTCATTTTTGTCGCAGGGGTGCGGTGAGGGCATATTTTTGATGAGCAACTCATCGTTGAAAATTTTGAGAGTCTTATTAGATTGCTAAGAATAAAACTTTGATCAAAAAATAGATACAAATTTCAATTTTAATTTAAAAAAATAAAAATACGAGTATAACTCGACAAAAATTCATTTAAAAAGACCCCCCCCCCATAATAAGGCACCCCCTCCCCTTATAATAAGACCAGACCCCCAGAAAAAGTTTTTCAAAAATTTTCGCCCTCGTTTCGCTCGGGCAATATTCATTCATTACTTTTTTTTAAAAATGATACTCATTTTTGCACCCCCACCCCTTTTGATTATAAACATACTAAAGCTTGAAAAAATTAGGATATTGGTGAAAGTAGGGGGGCGTGCTAGGAGAATTTGGGGGGGCACTCATCGTTGACTCAGGGGGGGTCACCGCACCCCTGTCTTGTCGTTTTTTCAAAAATTGACAGGAGTTGTCCACTTGTAAAAAGGTTAAAAATGACCTTTAATTTTCGTGAATGGAAAATGGTCGAAAGTGTCGTTTTTTCAAGAAACGACAAGATTCGACTTCTTTAGATACTGAAAAAATGGTGATATTTGTCGTTTTTCCAGAAAAGACAGTAGTTGACCATTTTAAAAATGTCAAAAATGACCACTAATTTTCGTGACTGGAAAATGGTCGAAAGTGTCGTTTTTCAAGAAACGACAAGATATGACAACTTTAGATGAAAAAATGATTATTTTTGTCGTTTTTCAAGAAACGACAGGAATGGTCCACTTAAAAAAAAGGTCAAAAAATGACCTTTAATTTTCGTGACTGGAAAATAATCGAAAGTGTCGTATTTACAAGAAACAACAAGATATGACAACTTAGATGATAGAAAAAAATGATCATTTTTTGTCGTATTTTATCGTACCTACATAGCTATTTTCACTTTCCCATTTTTTTGTATTTTCAATCCCCTTTCTGTTGAAATGAGATGGGAGACAGAAAGAGATAATATTCATGAATCAGGTATTTTTAATTTTTTGAGTACCAAATTGCTTTGCTTGTGAATTCCCTCCCTTCGACGCTCGCAAAATCAGTTCTACCGGAAAAATTTCAAGAAATAGATTCATTTTTCACGTAAAAAAATCGAAAAATTGTACGACGACGCGACGTACCGAATTTAATGTACGTATGAACGCCCGTCGCCCATGCCCCTGTCCCTTTGAGGTATACTCATTTTCATACCTGGAATCGAATCATCTTAACGAAATTTATTCAGTATTTAATGTAGGTAGTAAGTACTTACTACTTACCTACCTTTTTTCCGTGATTAATTTTTTTTTAATTTTTTGTTTCAACTTGGGTATCTTTTTTGATTTTAAAACAATTGGTGCAGTTTTCGAAGTTTCACCGAGCGTTACCCCTTACCCATTTCTAGGGAAAAATGAATGTATTTCAATCCAAATTTTTCTGAGAATCTGTTCCTTCGATTTTGACGATAGATAACTTGTTTATCTAATGTGATAATTTCTTAGCGAACCTACTACGTAGCAGGTATCCAGTTTAGATACATAGATACCTAAGTTGGCATTTTTAATGACGTTCTCCCAAATTGACATTTTGATTAAATTTTCGAGCTTTGAAAATTTCATTACTTTCAACTTATTTTTAAAATCATCAAAGTTATCTTTTATAGAACGCTGAATTTCAAAATTAAAAATTCTGCACCTACTTAGTTTTTCGGCGCAAAAAATGATACATTTCGCTGTAATATCTCAAGAAAAATAATAAAAACTCGTCTCGTTTTGAAATTAATCCATCCAACGTTAAAACAATCCGACTCGTTACCGAAATCAAAACAAAAAGATACGGCTCTACCTTTGACTAATTCGTCGAATGAAACGTTCCCTTTTAAATTATTACTTCTAGACGGGCACCCGGGCACGTTTTTCGTAATTAATTTGCGAGCATTATTAGTTTGAGAGTTGAAATCCAAGATGAATTACACAAAAATTAAATTTTACCAGTTAGTTATTAATTAAATTTGACAAAACGAGAATATTCGCAAAAGGCTGTAACTGAGCACCTTGAGCTATACTCGAATCAGCCAAACAACGGTATTCGTTACATTTTACGCTTTCAATAATCTCCGGTGTTTCAAAGTAGACCGTACAACTTCGCTAAATGAAAATTAATACAACGAAAACAATATTCAACAATACTGTAACATTTATTAAACGCTAAAATGAATTAGATTATTAAGTAACAACAACAATGTTATGAAATAACTACGTACATACAATATTATGTGTACATTATATAAAAATCACTGTGTAAAAATTACATCCATACAGAAAAAAAAATTAAAAATTGAATAAGTTCAAATTTTTAAATGCGCGATACATGTCTATAATATTATCAGAGAACCAATGAAGCCCAAAATTTGTGTACAGTTAAACGAAAATGTATCAAAACTTAGGCGATATTAATCAGTTCTTTTTAAAATGTATATTTTAGGCAAAGTAACGATTAAGCTACGTAAACATTTATATGGAGTAGAAAAAAAATCATATAGGTAGGTAGTTTTAATAAAACGTTAATTCATTTCGACGCGACCTCAAAACGTGACGTAATATACTCTACAAATCGTTACCTCTACTCTGATTGAAATATTATCAGTCTTTAGAAACACCGCGGCGGACAAACTCGTATAAAAATATATATAACCGTATAAATCTCACATTCAAGTTATAAAAAAAAAAAACGAAAGGAAAAAAATTACAAATAAAACGAAAAAGGGAAAAAATGCTAAACCCATGGATATATTTCGCGATACGTCTTCGTCTCCTTAGAAAATCATGTCACGGTTCAGCTTTCACAATTGAAAAAAAATCTTTCGCCAGCATAAACGATGCCATTTTCTTTACAAAAACAAAAACAATACACAATCTTGTTTAGAAACAAAAAAAAAAAAGATAAAACGAAAAATTAAACGAATAAAATAAAACAAATACGAACTAAGTATTTGATTTAGATTTCAATTACATTTAAAAGCGATTATTTTGAATTTTTTACAAATACAAAAAATTAATAAAATTTTAAAACGTGTTCGGCGACACATTTGTATTTTTTTAAGGAGTGTTAAACTCATGGAGATAAAATGGTAACCATAAGCGTATCGCTTTACGAGAGTGCGTAATTCAATTCTCAAAATTAGTAAATTACAAACATAATAAAATCACGTCCCTCTCAACATCGTACATTTTTTTTACCTTAAACCATGGAATGCTTGACTTTACGTAAATGATACATAGGTAATGTGAAAAAAAAAAAGAAAAAGGAGGGTAAACGTACAAAAATTATAAGTGAACTACATACTTTAAAATTAAATTCAAACTAGCTACAACATCAACTTAAAAACTAAGAAATGGAAGATTGAGGTCTGGTTAACTGAACGTTGATTCTTTTTTCTAGAGGATTTCGGTAATACCAAGAACCGTCTTCTTCGTAGAAATACTGCAATGAGAAAAAAATAAGTCAATGTGTTCCAATAAAATGGATATTTTGATTTTTTCCTTCGGTGATTGTGCGAATTAAAAATTAAACTTGAAAACTTGAGCAAGGATGAATGAAAATTAAAATTTTAAGAGCAGAGAAAAAATTAAACATTTTTCCCTTGGAAGAATTTTTCAAAAATTTTCGACTACATTATGGTTTTCTTCGATTTTTTTACTCGAAATTTAAACTTTTCCAAATTTTCAGATCAGAACAATTTTGGAAAATTTTTTTAATTTTTCATACAAAGTTGTCACAACCTTGGAAAACGAGCTGTCCACTGACCTTTCCCTCATCTGGTCCATTCCGAAATTGAGGTTAAATAAATTAAAAGATGTTCTTGAGAAAAAAAGTTACGAAAAAAAATGAAATCAAAAAGATAAAAATTTATACGTATTCGATTCTGAGATTTTCAAATACAAAAAAATTTCCGAAATAAAATTTAATTGGTCTTGTGTGAACCACCCCCTCCCCCCGAGCCAATATGATGATATCGGATTCTTAAAATTCAACAATTTTTTTACTGAATAAAATTTTGGGGGACCAATGAGCCTAAAATTGGGAGACCTGAAGGGGGTCCAAAAAAGTCACGTGAATTTCATCCCACAAATTTTTAAAAAATTTGCCAAGAAATTTACATTGTATTTTCAATTTTGTCAAAAAAATGATTTTTGCAGCCTTCTTAGTAGTCCATTCTAGGGTCAACTTTTTGATCCGAGGTGCCTTTAGCCTTTTTTTGATCGGGAATAAAAGTATCTCAGGGAAGAAAATTAGGCGAAAGACAAAAAAGTTGAGAATTCAACTGTATAAATAGTTACGGTGAGTTTTAAAAATTCGTGGGGTGAAATTCATGTGACTTTAATACTTTATAAGACCTTCTTCTAGCTCCTCTAATTTTGAATAAATATTGACCTAAAAAAATTCCATTTGATTGAAAAAATCTAAATTTAAAAAATTCAATGTTGTTTTGGCTTTTATTCAGTCCAAGGATTCAAAATGAGCTTTCTAAAGAAAATGGAATAACCAAAAATGTTAAAATTCCATTCACATTAAAATTTCCAAAATTTCAATTTTTATAAATAGCCTCCTTGCATTTAGTAAATTTCATCTCATTTCCACTCAAGAACAAAAAATTTTCAAATTTTCGGAATAAAAAGATCATTTTTGGAAAATTTTTCAACAATTAAAGCAAGTTTGTCATTTTATGTGACATGCTATTTCTTGCCTCCTCCTTCCGTCTAGTCCAGCCACGAATTTCCAGTTAAATCAATTGATCGGATTTTGGCTCACGGAAGTTTCTAAAAAATTACGATTTTATTTCATTTGTCAATATCAATTCTAGTGGATCAAGAAGTGAATTTAAAAAAATGGTGGAAATGATTTTTGGTTTCATTCAATCATGAACTTGAAACGAGCTCATTAAAAAATATAAAATAATCGAAATCTCGAAAATTCTATCTAAGTATATGATCCAAACTTTTAGTTTTCATCCCCCCCCTCCAAAAAAATATTAAAATCTGCGTGTTTCAGACCATTTTAGAAATCAAATTCAAAGTCCTCAAAAATTATACTTCAATAGGCACGCTGAAAATTTTTTATATTTCGAGTCTGGAGCAAAAATGAACTAAAATTGGCTTATCAGGGAACCAAAAATCAAACATTTTTGACTGAAATTAAATTTTTTTCGATATTTTCAACTCACAATGAAAATTTTTCAGGCATCATTTTGGAAAATTGTTGACTCAAACTTAATTTTTCCGATTAAAAATATAATTTTTCCATTACAAGAGGAAAGCTGCTCCCTCCACCCCGTTCAAAATGAATTGAAAAATTAAAAATTTTCCAAGGCTTAAATTTTTTAAAAATAAATCGAAAAATTTTCGACCCTGGCCTTGGGGCAAAATTTTTAAGAGCATTTTCGCACAATCACCTCACAAATCGCAACACAATTCGTACTTTAGGTTCCCAACTTTCGTTCTTTTCTTTACGCGTTTGTGCTTCGTCCCTTTGTTTCTGTTCTATTCGTATTTTAGCATTGGTGGCTTGATCGACATCGTTATACCTAACGAAACCAAAACACAAAAAAAGTTCGTGACAAAATTCACAAAAAAAAAGAGAAAAAACTCGACAACTGTTTTACTAACTTTAATCCCAATGTGACCAATTTCCACATTTTTCTCGACTCGTTATCTTCTTGTTCTACGATCTTTCTGACTTGTTTTTTAATAATAGGCATTTTCTTCGTATCGACAAAAGGTTCGTTGAGCTGTAAAATTCATCAGAACGTCGCGTTAATTGATGATTCAGCGTCGTATTTAGAGTGGAAATTCGATACCGGAGAAACACGGTATATCGATTTATCATACCCCTTCGGTCCATTTCGCCTCCATTAATCCGTTCCATTCGCCGGCGACGGTTAAAAATGGTTTCTTATCTTTGGGTCCGAATACTTCGGCGGATATCCGATGCTTTTTACCGCCGTAGAATGGCTTCGTTAGAAAATCAATATTACAGTAGTAACCGGTTTGCGGACATTTGATACTAGTTGCGCCTCCTAGCTCGATCCAAGGAACTGTTAAAATTGATCTGCGAAAAGGTAATCGAGTATTTAATCAAGTTATCGTAATTTTCCTCCTTCTACTTGTTAATAAACTCGACTAGATCTTAATTAAGAATATATTAGCGAAAAATACGCGGTAAACATAAAGAAGATGAGAAAAATTGAAATACCAGCTGTTAAAATATTCCAATAGGTATTGAATCCTCGCACACGACAAAAATATGCTCGACATAGTTTCGCTGATTTACAACGTCAAACAAACCGATATGGAAATAAAGAGAATATTGAAAAAAACCAACATTTCTGCAATATGGCGCAAACTCGACGAGCCACCTATGCGATTATTCTTTTCAATGTGACATTTCCACCGCGGCGACAAAATACTGCATTCTGCCTCAAAACATATGCACATTTTGACGGAAAAATTTCTCGAAAGAATTCATTCGCGTATTCGTCGTCGATCCGGTGAAAGGAAAAATTCAAGGCTTGGAAAGAATTTAGAATATTTTTTTATTCTTCGCTTTCAATTTTTTTCTCGTTGGATATCTGGTCGACATTCTTGTGGAAAATTTTTAACAACGGAATATCTACTTAATGTTAATTCAATTCGTAATCGATTTGAAAAAGTACTCTAGGTTTAGAACTCACCTAACATAACCATTAGGAAATGTGAATACGTATTCTTCATTTTTTTCTAATAATTTTACGGTGCAGTTACCGATGTTATGGACGCCGATTGATAACCCTAAGAATTTTGATTTGGTCCAAACGTGAGCACAAAGGGAAACTTTCTTATTCGGATGTTCGGCGTAAAATGCTGAAACTGAAACCATAAAAAAGAAATTAGTTTCGTGTAAAATTGAATTAAAAATTATTTTTTAATTACGAATTATTATTTTTTAAATAATATAATGAGCCCATCAAATCCAAATTTAAATTAATTTCAACCAAATCGAGTCACACAAAAATGATAGGGCAAAAAATATAATTTTTTTTGGCTTTTCATTACACAGATCAAAATAGAAAATGTTGTTTGACGTTTCATGGGTGATTTTTATAGTAGTTTCCGTGCTGATCACCAGAAAAATTGTGAAAAAAATCCATCACTCAAGGATTTTTATACAACTTGAATTTTTGTTGAACATTTTTTTACAATTTTTGGTAACTTTTGACACTTTAAGTCAATTTTCTGAGCAAAAGAAAGGTTCAACGAAAAAAATGAATGGAACATGAATAGTAGAGCGAAAATTTTTCTTTCTATAGAGTCCAATTAGTTTTTTCTATGAGGCTAAGTTGTCGAGTTAGTTGAAAGTTGAAAGTTCAACTTTTATATTTTTATTGAAAATATTTCAAAAACTAAGCCTCTCGAGAAAAAACTAATTGGACTCTAAAGAGAGAAAATTTTAGGTTCTATAATTTATGTTCTATTCATTTTTTTTTAGAACCATTTCTTTATCCAGAAAATCGACTCAGAGTCAAAAGGTATATCAGAAAATATAAAACAAATTCTCAACAAAAAATTGAAATATTGGAAAAAAACTTGACGAGATGGAGAAAAACTGAAATCAAATTTGAACTCAACATTAAAGAGTAGATCAGAATCACCAACCAGAATCGATTGCACAGGAAAAAATTGTTGAATTTCCAGCCTGTGATGCATATTCCAATTCTTACAAATGAGAAATGTTGAATATGTGGTTTACCATAAAAAAATCGATTTTCTGGGGAAATCAAGCTTCCAAAAAAATGCAATAGAGCATGAATGGTACTCTCTTAAATTGAATCAGTGAAAATTCACTGATGAAATAGTCAGAATTGAGTCACTGTGGAAATCAATGAACAATAGCAGGCATCATAGCAAAATTTTTGAAAAAAAAAGTAAATCAGTAATTTTTTGGAGCAAAAAGTGACCAAAAAATGACCAAAAAGTAACCAAAAGTACTTGACCAAAAATTCAATTTTTTCGGGGGGCAATTTTTTTACAGTTTTCTGGGGGTGGGGCAATGTTTTGTAGTTTTTTGCGAACATTTCAAAGATAAATCAACTGAAAAGACGGAAATAATTTCAATTATATAATTTCTTCGTCAAAACAACAAACAAACTATTAAAAATCTATTTTTTTATTTTTTCTCAAAAAATTTTGAAAAATAGCAATTTTTACGTGAAAATTTGAATTTTTGCCTTGAAGTGCGAAGAAAAAATGACTTTTGAGGGGAAAAAAGTAACCAAAAGTACTTGACCAAAAATTCAATTTTTTTCGGGGACAATTTTTTTACAGTTTTCTGGGGGTGGGGCAATGTTTTGTAGTTTTTTGCAAACATTTCAAAGATAGATCAACTGAAAAGACGGAAATAATTTCATTTATTAAATTCCTTTGTCAAAACAATCAACAAACTATCAAAAATCTATTTTTTAATTTTTTTCTCAAAGAATTTTGAAAAATAGCAATTTCTACGTGAAAATTTGAATTTTTGCCTTGAAATGCAAAGAAAAAGTGACTTTTGAGGGGAAAAAAGTAACCAAAAAGACCTTTTAGACATGAAAAGTAACCAAAAGTGACTGAAGTCTAAAAAAGTGACAAACACTCTAAAAACGTTAACCGCTATGATACCTGTAATTTGGTAAATGTAAATTTTTACAGGTTTATTTCAGTAGTTTTTGAAAAAATTGCTGATTAAAAAAATGAAAATTCACTAATTGAATCAGTCGTTTTTCACTAATTGGCAAAGAAATTTCACTGACTCTTTAATAACTTAATTTTGGCTATTTCTTTAGTGAATTTTCACTGATTCAAATCAAGATAGTTGAGGGTAAAATTTACTTTCTGTAGATTCAAATTAGTTTTTTCTTAGACTCTTAGCTTTCGAGATATTCAAGTTCAAAGTTTAAAGTTCAACTTTTAGATGTTTATTGAAAATTTCTCGAAATCTAAGCCTCCTAGGAAAAACTAATTGGACTCTATAACAAGGAAATTTTACGCTCTACTATTTATGTTCCATTCATTTTTTTCATTGAACCCTTCCTTTGCTCAGAAAATTGACTTTAAGCGTCAAAATGAATCAAAAAAAGTAATGTAAAGGAAATGTTCAAGAAAAAATTCAAATTGTGAAAAATTCTTGGATGAGGGAATTTTTTCACTATTTTTCTCATGATCAGCGTAAAAATATTATAAAAATCACCCATTAAACTTCAAATAGCATTTCAAACGTTTTAAAATGTCGACCTGTGTTTAATGGAAATCATTCGATCGAATTTTAATCAAATTTTTAGGAAAAAATTGAATTCATAATTTGCAAAAAAAAAATCAATTCTGTCACAAACTTGAATCACCAATTCAATCATTCATATGTATTTCGACCTATCCCAACGAAAATTGCAATACTTCCTCACTGCAGCAAATATAAAAATTCTCCCCCCTTCCCACACGGTTACAACCTTAGGTGATTTATACTTACTGGGTGGATGATGAGAGACTTGTTCGGCGATGAAGACGAGTTGATTATTTTTACACCACGGTACGGGGCCATCGTTATTCACGGAGTCGTTATTATTATCAGGTACATTGTCCAAATTCCACCAGCACTGGAATATCTCGCCCAAAATGGGATTATAGGGTTTCTTCGCCACCGAGCTTTTTCTGCCGGCGTGAAACGAAGACAAATACCATTTGACGATTTGCACCATACGATCACGAGGCGTTTCTAAATCAGCAGCCCTGGATGAAAAACATAAATTTCCCTCGTGAATCGAAAAATTCTACGTTGTAAATCTTATTAAAAAAACTACGAGTCGAACTCACTTTAAAAATTCGTCGGAATGTGCTAAACAATCTGCGTACATTTCGAGTAAAGAGCGTCTTTCGAGTACGAAAGTTGGAAGAACAACTTTAGTCAAGTCCATGCCGATTTTCACTTGCGATATTAAATGCTTCACTACTGATCCTTGTAATTCTACCAAAACTGAACAAATTCAATGTAAAAATTAGATCTTGTCGCGGATTAAGAAAGGTTTCTACGAGGGTATGATAGCATAGATAAGTACGAAGTACGAGTAACTTGTATGGCAAACTTACGTTCGTTCTCCGACGGATCTTCGTATAATGCTGAAACACAGAAATAAAAGATGACTGATTATTACCGGGTTATATTTCGGAGCATATTTCATTTGAACAGCTGAAACATTCGACGTCGCGATGTGACGTTCGTCATAACGATACCTACGTCTACGTAAAACAATACCGAAAACACATTTGTACGATGAAAATTTCAAGCATATATTACCTACGACAGACAAATTATATCGTTTGATATCTACGTTGTCGGAATTGACATTATGGTGATTCGTTCAAGAAAAGAAGTAAGGGGGTAGAAGACGTACTGGAATATGCGAAATTCTTGAATTTTTTCTCAAAGATTTTACGACAGTAATCTTAGCGATTCAATAAGGAAGAATAAACCTTGAAATTACCATTTTTCGATATTTGAATGAGGTGAGGAATGTTGAAGAAAAGTTTCACCAAACGACTTAAGAAACACGTACCGAATAATTCAGAGCCTAGGGTTGATTTTGGAACTGTCATTTGGCATGAAAATTTTCCCCCAAAAAAACGAACATTTTTATGTTCGTGCCGGAAAAAGAACCCAATAAATTATATTTTTTGCAATACATAGATCAATTTTATAATGAGTATTGGGAACATAAATTAGGAAAAGTATGAAATTCTTTGTCGTTTCACATTTTTTTCAAGGGTACTTGCAAAATAAATATGTCAAAATTCGAATAATTCACGTCCTTATTAAAATAGCTCTAATTCGAGAGTCCTTCTAACGCATACTCCAATTTTCGATCGTTCAAAGGGTTTCCAAAATATTGAAAAAATTAGAATAGTAAAAGTTTGAAAAACCAAATTTTTTGAGACATATTTAATTTTTTTGCCAAATTGAGAGGTGCCATGTGATAAGAGGTGAACAAGGGTCATGTGTCAAGTATCAAGAAATGACATGTGATATGCGTCAGTCCAGAAATGTCATGCACATGTGTCAAATTCTAAGAAATGTCAGGTGACATGGGCTGAGTGATAAATGTTGATTGACAAGTGTCGAGTGGCATTTGACAAGGATCAAGACAGATGTAGAGTAGCAAGTTTTGAGTAACATTTAGAGCAGTATTTTTTTTTTTCAAATTTCTCATTCACAGTTTTGCATTTTCACTTCAAAAACTAATTACTTACATTTGAGTCTTGATACACCAAGCACACCAGAGAAAAATTTCAGTATAATTTCAGAATTAAAATCACATTTTTTTTACCAAAAATTACTTCTAACTTTTTTTTAAACTTCATATCCAATTCGAAAATTTTCTGAATGATTTTAAAATTTTCCTCAAATTTTTTTAAAATTCAAAATTTTTCCCCAATTCTTTTGAAATTTTAATTTCTTTCTCAATTTTTTCCAAATTTCAAATTTTTTCTCAATTATAACCATTTTTTGGTAATTTTTTTTTATAAAATCGTTAAACATTGAAAATGGTAGGTCTAGGTACCTATTTAGTCTCTTTTTACAGGATAATGATTAATAATTAATAATGTACGAGCTTGCAGTTTCATAGAACAAACTTTCAAACTTTCCAGAGGTTCCTAAAATTGATTATTTCCAAAAATGATTTCATATCATGACTCCAAAAATATTTGATTTGACCCATTTACAATCCACAGGCATCATAGAAAAATTTTTGAAGAAAAAAGTAACTTTAAGTTACTTTTTTTGAGCAAAAAGTGACCAAAAAGCGACCAAAAATCACCAAAAAGTAACCTAAAGTAACCAAAAATTCAATTTTTTTCGGGGGACAAATTTTTTTTACAGGTTTCTGGGGCGGGGGCAATTTTTTCAGTAGTTTTCTGCAAACATTTCAAAGATAAATTAACTGAAAAAACGTGAGTAATTTCATTTATTAAATTCCTTCGTCAAAACAACAAACAAACTAGCAAAAATCTATTTTTTTATTTTTTTATCAAAGAATTTTGAAAAATAGCAATTTCTACGTGAAAATTTGAATTTTTGCCTGGAAGTGCGAAGAAATAGTGACTTTTAGGGGAAAAAAGTAACCAAAGTGACCTTTTAGACGTGAAAAGTAACCAAAATTGACTCAAGTCGAAAAAAGTGACAAACACCCTAAAAAAAAAGTGACCCGTTATGATGCCTGAATCCAGTAGCACTAATCTATGTACATTAGCAAAAAACATTATATTTGCCACAAATCTCATTTTTTTAGCTTTTCAGGAGTTTCTTAAACACTAATATGACAAAAAAGATCGAAGTAATTTAGGTCAGTTGGACTACCTGACAATAACACTAAACTTTGTAAAAGGACATCAGCGATGCTTAACAGGAAAGGTCCGAAACGACGATTTCAAAATTTATGTAAATTTAAAACCTCTCCCTCGACTCCTAATGAAGACGATAATCTAAAAAACATACGGCATTTCTTGAGTAGGATCATAGCAAACTTGAATCCACCATAATTTTTTTTCAATATTTTACGATGGTTCCAAAAATTGTCAACGTTTTCAATTACCTATAGTGACCTGGCATATCAACTAATGGCTTCTAATCTGATTACCAATTTTGTAACTGAAACAATATCTCATCATTTTAAGCCACTCAAGTCAAAATTTGTTTTGGGCACAAAAATCCTCAAATTTATACCCTTTTCATCAAATGATAAATCAATATATGGAACTGAATCAAGAATACAAACAGAAAAAATAGATAATTTATGGAATGTAACTTTTTCAAAAGGAAATGCTACTTACAAGGAGGGTATCCCAACTTGAAGTAAAATTTTGAGCCGAAACAAAATTAAATTGAAAGTAAATCATAAAAGAACGCATATCCAAAATTTCAAGTGCTAAAGTTCATTTCTCGAATTTTTAATTTTCAAAATTACCTCATTGCCCTGAAAAAATAAAAATTTGTATATTCATAATTTATGCTGCCTTAATTGATTTTCTGATTTTTTAGGCAAACTTTTGATATTTTTGATATTCCATCTAAAAATTAAAACAAAAATGTGATATCCTGGAAAAAATATCACAAAAATATAAATTGGACCATCTTTAGTACCATATGTGACTTTTTCGAAAAATTCGTATTTAAAAACAATGTTCGTTGATTAGATGAAATTTTCAAATTTTGCAGGGCGATAAGGTAATTTTGAAATTTCAAAAATTCGTCAGTAAGTGATGCCTATTTCGAATCGAATAAGTATATCTAGTTTCTATTTTTGGTTCTTAATCGACAATTTCAACGGTTTTAGAAGTTTCGAGAATTAGAAAATTTTCAGAAATCGACGTTCCTCAATTCTCATTCTTTCTCAAAATATTAATTTCAATCTAATGATTTCTTCTCAGCTTTGAGAAAAATAAGATGCCCAGGTGGCGTAAATGAGGTAAAATTTGAGTTGATTTCTTCGAATGAGTCGTAGATAAAACCGAAAATGATTAGATTGCACCAGCATAACCATTATAATCATGAAAATATCCATAATTGATCATTTTATCAAATCTGAGGCTCTTATTTCTACACGTACGAAATATTTTGGAAACTTAAAATTATTTACCAACACGTCAGATCATACGAAAACACTTACCATCAAAATCGATGGTTCCATCGGGTAATAATGGTACTTCGGATGAATTGTTAATATTCTCTCTGATATTGACACTCTCTCTTCTGGAACCATCTTCGTTACCGGATGCCGCGGTGTCATCGTTTGTCGATACGGAAGGGCTTCTTTTAGGCGTCAGCGTAGGAGAGCAATCGGCAATCATATGCCTGTAAAAATAATAAAACAAAACACAATGCGAAATATTTTAGTAAAAATTACAACCGAAGATGAAAAATTAACCAATTAGTAACACGCAATTGAATTTCGTTTAAAATATTCATCTCTGCCCGTTCGTTCACCATAATACGAATCATTTAACAAAAACAAATTCAACTATAACGAGAAAGTTTAAAAATACGACATTAATAAATTATAACGTATCTGTTTTGAAGAATCCTGCGAAAATAAAATACCCCATTGAGTGGAATCCCAGAGCGTTGGCGCGAATCGCGATACGTTCTCGGTTCGTATTCAAAATACAAAATAGTATTCGCATCTCTGGTCGATCTCGCGACAAAAATAAAACTTTACGATGTATTTCCTGCCATAATATATTATTGTATTTACCATGTGTACTATGAGTTTAAAAAAAGACAAACGTGTACGTATAATTTCAGTTAATCAACCATTTTACGCTGAAAATTCCAAGCTACCTACATGTAGTGTAGGCAAATTAGACAAAAATCGACATTTCTGGCCAGCAAAGCTTTTATTGCGGAAAACTGTCGAGAGAGGTCCCCTGAGTAACCCCTAAAAGTTACCACCTCCCAGACCCCTTGCTAATTTTTTTATGGGGGTTCCACCCCCCTAAAAAACAGTTTTTCGCGCCTATCTCCTTTGGATTTGATGTTGCGGTATAAATAGCTCAGTACTTTTTTGTTCTACAGTCAATTTCCAATATTTTTTGTATGAAACATTTTTTTGTACGACCATTAGCAGAGGAGATAGAGAGTCCTGAAGGAAGGGGTTTTGGAAAATATGCTATCATTTGAAAACGTGAGGAATGAGGATGGGTATAAAATCGTACTAAACCGTGTGTTTCGACCATGAAAATAGTAGTATTATGTAAATTGATGGTATTAATATTCCCTTGACCCCTCCCTTTCCTTTGTGCCCACCCCACCTTACCCATTTGTTTTTATTTACCAGTGGCTATATGATGGAGGGGTGGGGTGGGGTAGGGTGGACACGTAGGAGGGGGAATAGGTTCAAAAATGTATCTTGACCCTCTCCTCCCTCCTACGTGTCCAACTGTCCACCCCACCTCACCCCTCCATCATAATAGCCAGTGGTAAATAAAAACAAATGGGTAAGGTGGGGTGGGCTCGTGGGCACAAAGGAAAGGGAGGCGGTCAAAGGAGTATTAATACCATCAATTTACATAATACTACTATTTTCATGGCCGAAACACACAGTTTAGAATGATTTTATACCCATCCTCACGTTTTCAAATGATAGCATATTTTCCGAAACCCCCTTCCTTCAGGACTCTCTATCTCCTCTGCTAATGGTCGTACAAAAAAAATGTTCATACAAAAAATATTGGAAATTAACAGTAGAATAAAAAAGTACTGAACCATTTTTACCGCAAAATCAAATCCAAAGGAGATAGGCGCGAAAAACTGTTTTTAAGGGTGTGGAACCCCCATAAAAAAATTAGCAAGGGGTCTGGGAGGTGGTAACTTTTAGGGGTTACTGAAGGGACCTCTCTCGACAGTTTTCCGCAATAAAAGCTTTGCTGGCCAGAAATGTCGATTTTTGTCTAATTTGCCTACACTAATGTGCGTTTTCCTATTTCGCATTCTTATTTTCCATTTTGTAATTTTTTTTAAATTGACGCACGGTCGTGTAATGATAATTTTTTCAAAGCCATTTCGTCCATTTCCATTTGCGACAGTACAAGAACGAGAGTACATAATTCGATAATATACGAGAACATGCTGCGAGAGACATTTCGCAGCCTGTTATTCGAATCAAATATCGCACAGAACATAAAGCTTAGTTACGCGAAACTTTGAAAATCACACGACCGTGAAATTTCTTTACTTTGAAAATTTTTCCCAGCGAAATCCAATCAGCAATTTTAACGCTTTCGTGCTTCGGCCATTGGTTAAAAATAACCTTACGAGAGGCGACAAGACCGTTGCGTCTCGTCGAAAGGATTTTTTCCTTTTTCATAATTGATTCGATCGTTTCCGCGTCATCGCTTTCTTGTATTTTTTTCTAGCGTCGAATCTGGCGTGTACGAATGACTAGAAGGAATAGGTATTCTAATTCGAACGAAATTCAACTTTTTGCTCGCTATTTTTCCCGTTACTCGCTATTTAGATTTAGAGACCA
This sequence comes from Pseudococcus viburni, assembly GCA_033439095.1. Lineage (NCBI taxonomy): Eukaryota > Metazoa > Arthropoda > Insecta > Hemiptera > Pseudococcidae > Pseudococcus > Pseudococcus viburni. Next base: position 135,600 of record JAVBJF010000441.1, on the reverse strand, counting down.
CACCTTTTTCTACTTCATCTGTTTCAAACAATAGTATTCTCGAATGAACATCCCTATTGCGTTTCAGCGGGTATGGTATCGTTTAAATGTCGACGAGTCGAGCTATATGCAAATTACCGTCGGTCTTTGAGTACCGTTGTTACAAAGGTACTACGTTACAGAGGTAGTGGATGTATTTGAACGTGTACAAACGAAAAAGCGAGTATTCCAAATGACGCTCAATCTTCTATTACCTTTAACAACACTTGTACCTGAATCGTATCGCTTTACGGAGGTAGCTTTTGAAAAAAGTTATAAAAGCAACGCGAGAGGACGTAAGGTCGTAAAAATTCATATTCAAAATTGGCTGAATGGAGAGGGAGTACATTTTGGGAATTTTTTCCATCTGGAAGCACAGAGTGTTTCGAAAATTCGAGCAAAATGCTACCAAGTTCTGATCGAGGAAAAAAATAATTGATTTAGAGGGATGTAGAGTCCCAATTTGGAAGGAGTGGGAAAAAGAGAATTTGACCAAATTCATACATGGAATCGAAAACCTTCGATACAAAATTTCAATCTCTTTACTTCAAAGAAGGTTGAAGCTAGGGGCCACAAAGTTGGACATTTTTTTTATTTTTTAAATTTTTTGCAAAGAAAATTGAGAAAAAGCTTGAAAATTGTTTCTCTGACTTTTGATGTTGGATATAAAAAAAACTTGATAAAATTTTTAAGAATTGATATGATGACATTAATTCGGAAAATTTTTCCAAATTTTTATTTTTTCTACGTTTAATTAATTTTTTAGGTGCATTGTGTGAATTTTTTTTTTTTTTTTTGGGGGGGGGGGGCAATATGATACCCCACCGTTCCATTCAATTTAAATACAATAAAAAATTGAAAAAATTTTCATTTTACTGATTTCTGTTTTGGTTTTGACTAGAAAAAATGGATCAGCTCCATTTTTCCCGAAAATTATCGTCTTCACTTTCACCTGCTTGTTTGTTTTTTGAAATCGTATCGGTATTTACAACGAATCTAGAAGTGTAAAAACATCCCTTTTATTTTCATGGCCCCAAAAGTAGAAAAATATTTCAACTATATGTCTATTAAAATTTAAAACTTGAGTTTTTCGATTTTGTTTTCACTTTTTGAAAATTTACATTTTCTACCTTTCGCGATTCTCACAAAAATCTATAAAAAATTGGTAATTATTTTTTTCAAATTATTTCTTTCGAGAAAAAAGGAGGGGTCATAATTTTTGGAGAATTTTCATTTCAAAACATTTAAAATTTTCTAATAGCACCTTGATACTTAAAATTTTCTAGTTTGATTTTATTAAAAATGTGAAGTAAAAATTTTTTCAAGATTTTTTACTTTTTTGAAAGTCAACTACTTACACGAATTTCTAAGGTATTATTTCTTACTTTTCGTTCTTATAAATTTCCTAATTTTTTGTACTTGTAGAAGAAAATCAACATATTTCTGATTTTCTGAGTTTTTTATAATTTGGTTCAATAAAAAATGCGATTTGATTCTCCTTGTCCTTCCTCTTGTTTTTAGGACGTTTACTACTTCTCATTTTTGAATCCGTGAAATCTATCAAAAAACACTGAAAAACAGGCAGAATTGCAGCATAGTAATACATCAGTGAAAATTCACTGAAAACTCAGTAATATTTATGAAATTCACTGAAACATCTGTAAAATTCTTTGAATAATCACTGAAAAATCACTGAAAATCAGTGAATTTTACTGATTTTTCCTGTGCTGCAATTCTGACTGTTTATCAACGACTTTTCACTGATTCGGAATACCTAAGCTTTTATTTGTAAATTTTGTTCTTGAATTATGAAAAATCATTCAATTATTCACGCTTTTGTCTTTTAACAATGTAAATTCTATTAATTCAATAACAAAAATATGATCACGATTTTTGATTAGTCTTTGAATATCTCTAAGAAATCTGAAATGGAAATTTTTGGCATTTCAACAGATATTTAATATTTTTCCAACTTCATAATTTTTTTTACTTTGTTCTTTTTTTCAAAACTGAAAAATATGGAAAAATTACACAAAATTCCAATTCATTTCTCATAACATTCAAAATCATTATTAGGTATAATATTTGTTGAGAAAAAAATGCTGAAAATTGGAAATCCGTAGTTTGATTTCTTAAATCCGCGATTTTAAATCTTCCTTAAGAGAAAAATTTGTAGAATTTTTCTCTTTGAATCGAATTAAAAATACAACTGGTAATGGAAAATTTAAACTGAACTGAAACCAATAGATACCTATCATGAAATTTATTAGAAGACCAGTTTTTAAAAATACGAAAACAATAAAATTGTCAATCTGGATTTTCCATAACTCAGGAGTTGGAACAGCAGGGGGGGGGGGTGACTTATTGCATTCCAAATAAAACTGAACTTTTATACTGTAAAAAAATAAGTTGGTAGAATAAATTAAAAGAGCCTCTCCGCATAAGATGGTGAATTCCGCACTCTCACCGATTGAGCTGAAACTCACCCAAAATGTTAGTATTGATGTAAATTCACCCCAAAAAAATTTTTGGCTCGATCACCCCACCCCAGTCCGAATAAAATGGCCGTAAATGTCCAAAATTCAAAAATTCGTATCTCCAAAGGGGGTGGTTCAAAAATTTCGAAATTTTCACAGAAAATAGTTAGTGGGTAGATGTACACGTGAGAATTTTTTCAAATTTTTTTTCGCGTATTTGGGGGGTTTTGAGGGGTTTAAAAATTTCAAAAATTCGTAGAAAAAAAAATCGGGGGGGACCCCCGACTGGAATTTTTTTTAAAAAGTTGGTCCTACCCTCAGGTATAACATATATTTTTTTCAGGCCCCCGAGGGGGGGTGCAACATGGTCAAAAAAAATAAAAACAACAAAAAAACACGTTTTTGACGTTTTTTTTGCAATATTTACTCCCTTTAAGACAAATATTTTGAAAAAAAAAAAAATAATTTTTGTGGAATACATTTGAAATGAACCAGAATTACACTTTTTGATCATTGGGCTACAAACCGATAATGATAGCATCGCCGCTGCCCGTGTTGTACAGTCGCAAACTGTAAAATATTCAAGAAACGTGGCTTTTTGTGAAAGAAGCATGAAAGTTGGTATGATGAACAATAAGATCAAAACAAAATTTTAGAGAACGGGACCCACTTTGTATCTACCATGGAGGGGGGTGTGCAGGAGGTGGTATTTTGAGGTCCCAGCCCCCCTATGTGGCGGGGTTGAGCAAAGTCGGCGTTTTTGAACTCGATTTCATATATTTCAACCTCCCTGAACACGAATATGCCATTACTTTCAAAATCGGATAATTATAAGTGCCCCAAATTTCAAATTTAAAATGCCCCTAATTACCAATATTCATGAAAAATACCCGAAAATCGTGGTTTTTGGCCCCTACACCTCACACATCGATCAGAAACGAATTTTCAATACGATATTCGAAAAATAGGCCTCAAACCCGATCTATAGACTCATATACCTACGAGCTTCACACGTCTTCATGGGGAGGAGTAGGATGAGCCGCGGTATTCCCAATTTTGATGAATTTTACAGTTTTTTCGAATATTTGGATATCTGTACGTAATATAAAGGATTTCGAACCATTTTGAATTGCAAATATGACAAGTAGACACCTTGACTAACAAAACTAGGCATTTGCAAGGGTACCTAGAATCGCAGTTGAGGAGTCAGGGGGTAAAAAGTTCTGTCAAAATGGTAGGTATTTTGCAAACCTCATGCGATGTCCTGGCTGACGAATATATTTCGAAATATTTGATGCCATTTATTCGATATCAAGTTCAATATCTCGTATCTAATGGATAATATTGCAATCTAATCCCTCTTCCCCGTCACTGGAGTAGAGGGGGTGGTGAAAGGGTGAGTAGTTACTTCACACATTTCATATTTCTAATGCACTTTTCAGTGAAATAATATGCACTCAAAATATTCCAAAGGGGCAACTTGTACGTAGCCCTTTGTATCTACTTGCGTTCCTTGAGAGGGGATGATGTGGGGTGTGGGGTGAAAATGCAATGGACAAATATAGCGTGCAATATATGTCTAAATCTACATTGTTGAGATCGTAGAACACAAATACGATGATTTTTTACGTTTGAGAGCAAAAGGTCGATGAAGTGGGGGGGGGGGAGGGTCGAGTTGGAAGTGAAATTTTTTCATTCTGATATGAAAATGAGAAATCCCATTATTTTGAAGTAATTTTAAACAAATTAGAAGTCTGTTTTTTCAACTGTGACACTCTTGAAGGGGTGAAAGATGAGTGGGTGGGAAACTTTATATGATGTGTAATATGAGTACATCAACATTTTCAAGGTCGTAGAACACAAATTAACATTATTTTTTGGTTGAGGAGCATCGGGGTGGAGTTATGAAGATGACACATAAAGAATTATTTAAGTAGAAAAAGTTCAGAAAACTCACCATTAAAAGAAAGCAGTTCAAATTTTAGCCATAAATAAAGAAAATAGCAAGCATTCTGCCCCCCACCCCAACGACCCTTTAATCCTTTATATTACGTACAGATACCCAAATATTCGAAAAAACTGTAAAATTCATCAAAATTGGGAATACCGCGGCTCATCCTACTCCTCCCCATGAAGACGTGTGAAGCTCGTAGGTATATGAGTCTATAGATCGGGTTTGAGGTCTATTTTTCGAATATCGTATTGAAAATTCGTTTCTGATCGATGTGTGAGGTGTAGGGGCCAAAAACCACGATTTTCGGGTATTTTTCATGAATATTGGTAATTAGGGGTATTTTAAATTTGAAATTTGGGGCACTTATAATTATTCGATTTTAAAAGTAATGGCATATTCGTGTTCAGGGAGGTTGAAATATATGAAATCGAGTTCAAAAACGCCGACTTTGCTCAACCCCGTCACATAGGGGGGCTGGGACCTCCAAATACCACCTCCTGCACACCCCCCCCCCCATGGTAGATACAAAGTGGGTCCCGTTCTCTAAAATTTTGTTTTGATCTTATTGTTCATCATACCAACTTTCATGCTTCTTTCATAAAAAGCCACGTTTCTTGAATATTTTACAGTTTGCGACTGTACAACACGGGCAGCGGCGATGCTATCATTATCGGTTTGTAGCCCAATGATCAAAAAGTGTAATTCTGGTTCATTTCAAATGTATTCCACAAAAATTTTTTTTTTTTCAAAATATTTGTCTTAAAGGGAGTAAATATTGCAAAAAAACGTCAAAAACGTGTTTTTTTGTTGTTTTTATTTTTTTTGACCATGTTGCACCCCCCCTCGGGGGCCTGAAAAAAATATATGTTATACCTGAGGGTAGGACCAACTTTTTAAAAAAAATTCCAGCCGGGGGTCCCCCCGATTTTTTTTTCTACGAATTTTTGAAATTTTCAAACCCCTCAAAACCCCCCCAAATACGCGAAAAAAATTTGAAAAAATTCTCACGTATACATCTACCCACTAACTATTTTCTGTGAAAATTTCGAAATTTTTGAACCACCCCCTTTGGAGATACGAATTTTTGAATTTTGGACATTTACGGCCATTTTATTCGGACTGGGGTGGGGGGATCGAGCCAAAAAAATTTTTGGGGTGAATTTACATCAATACTAACATTTTGGGTGAGTTTCAGCTCAATCGGTGAGAGTGCGGAATTCACCATCTTATGCGGAGAGGCTCTTTATGACTTTCATGACCATAGGCGCACCTGGGAAGCATCTCCCCCTTGAGCTCGGCAAGGAGATTTTTTACCATAAAAATGTCAAAAAACTATGATTTTTCGAAAAATTCTCGCTCTCGCTTCGCTCGGGCAGTATTTTAGTAACTATTTCTGAAATAAACACACCACTCTCTAAATTTGAATCAGTTGAATTTGCAGAAATTCTGTCTTTATAGTCAGTGAAATAATTTTTACTGAAAATTAGTGATTTTTCACTGATTTTTCGGTCAAAAATCACTAATTTCTCAGTTAATGTCCCATTTATCAGAAAAAATCAGTAATTTTTATTAATAAAAATCAGGAAATCTCGTCATTTTTCGATTATTCTCGCTCAAATCTGTGGTATGTATTATCTGTTTTTTTTTTTTTTTTTGAAAATGTCCTAACAACTCCAGCCCCAATGAAATAACAGGTTGCTTCATTTTTTCTTTGAATTTTGCCCCCCCCCCCATTTCTTCTTGAAATCTGACCCCCTCCATTACACAATTTCTGGGTGCGCTTATGTTCATGACCAGGATTAATCTTGTATTTATTGCAATGATTTATTTTCTTACGAAAGACCGAAAATGGCTTGTAAAATGTTTTTATAATGACTTTTTTGCTTTCTAAAAATGTAATTTTTCAAACATTTAAGCACACTAAATCACAAAAATCAAAATTTGTACCATTTTCGAAATTTTTCGGACTTTTTCGGGTTGGAAATTAAAATTTTTTTCACTTTTTTTTGCTTAGTCCTTCCTTTAAAAAAAATATTACGTGCTTCAAATCGATAAATTTCGTGCAAGCCCCTGCTAATTTTTTCCCTCGCTCGTTGCTTCACTAAACAAATGAAATGATCAAATGAGAGGGGGAGGGCTGGAAGAGGAGATTTTCGAAGAAAACGAACTTAACGAAAAATATCAGTCAGTTTGTTAATAAAGAGATTAAGTCCAAGCGAAAAACAAAACTTTTTATGGAGAAAGACGATTAAAAACAAAAATTTCAATCAGGTATCAGAGACAATCATTTGTGACTTTTGAGATGGTTTCAATTAAATTTCAAAAATATTTAACAATGTTAAAAATCGAAGAAAACCAAACCAGACAATTTCAGACTCTTTTCTATATTTCAGCCAAAATTCGTACTTTTTTGTGTTTCCGAACTCGCTCAAAAAATTCATACTTTTTTGAATTTTCAAACCTTTCAGATTCAGTATACACCTTGAATCAATGTGTGTTTCGTATTTCGTAGGTTCACCAATTCCTAAGACAAAAATTATACGTAATTCCAACACGTTTAAAACCAGAATAATTATTCAAATAATTTTTTTTTTCCAAAAAAAAACTATTTATTTTCCATACATTAAGCCATCCCAAATATCGAAATATCTGAAAACCCCATTTCGAAATTACAAAACATACTTAGAAGATGGAATTCTAGTCATAAAATGAATATAAAAATTGTTTTTCAGTACCTAATAAATTTCCAAAAAAAAGTAGCTATAAAATTGAAATTTCATCTCCTTCGCCCCTCCTTCAACACATGATCACTTCCCAATGCTCCGGACACAATTTACTATCATTCTGATTAATATCTTCTCAGCGGTCTCATTTTTAAAAATAAATTTCTCAAAACTGTTTACAAACGAAACGCGAAACCGGTTTCAAACCTGTCCATACCCTATCTCAACTCTTTCGCACGTACCCATCAATTTTACAGAAATAAATATTCTTCGCTTCAGAGAATTCAACTCGTTAACCAACCAAGTACCTACTTCAAATCCATCGAATTTTTCCCCAACCGATATTCATTCGAGCAATATTTTTATATAGCCTTTCAAGACGTAATACACATTTGGAAAATTACCTTTTTCGAGTAGCTCTTTTTTATTCGTCTTTTGCTTTCATCCGATCAAATTTCTATACTTACTTATTCCATCGGATGAAAATAACCACGTCGGTTCATTTCAATACCTATCGAATTTCCTATCAAGTTGATCAAACGTTCTTTGAATGCAAAAAGGGTAAAATTTATAACAAAATGGACATCACAAGGCTACAAGATTATTTCGCTACAAAGTTTACCCGAGTGTCGAATATTGCCCGGGATATTATCGACTTTGGAAGGACAAGGATGAAGCTTTTAGTTTTCTTAACAAACTCGAATGAAATGAGAAATTCCTTCGCAGAATATAAATATCAGGTTACAATAAAATCTCAAAATTACTCGATCCTTTAATGCATTACATTGTTATACTTCGATGCTTTCGGTTTAATTTAAAATTGATAGAATGCCAAAAGGTTGTAAAATATAGGTATCTTATCTATTGCCTCGATAAAATTTTCGCAGGCCAATTTACAAAAAGAAACCTCAAATTAGATTAAATTAAAGTTTTACAAAAATATAACAGACATAAATTCAAAGAGAAAATTTTTTCAAAAATTAACAACCATATAAAATGTCTTAATATTTTTCAAAAAAAAATTGAAAAAACTGAAAAAAATGGTATCTCTTGGCAAAACTTTTAAAGGCCAATTCAAGAAAGAAAGTTTGAATTAAAATGAAAGGAATAAAATATCCAAGAGAAAAGTTCTGTAAAAATTAATAACCATACAAAATGTCTCAAAATTTTTCAAAAAAAATTTAAAAAATTAAAAAAATGTACATTTTGGCAAAAGAAATAAGTTCGAATAGGATGGAATCAAATTTTACAAAAAAAAATCAACAAAAATGAAAATATACGAGAGAAAATGTTTTAAAAAATTATTAACCATACAAAATATCTCAAAATTTTTCAAAAAAAATTCAAAATATTGAAAAAAAAAAGGTAAAAAGTGTGTAATTACATCGATACTTTAATAAACCTATGCCAAAAAAACACAAACACGTTTTACAAAGTACTACTCAAGCCAGATACAACGTTAGCATTCGATAATTACCTTTCATCTTTAGAATCTTTATCAGCACAACCAGACTGGTTAGTTTCCTTGGACGACGTAGCCGCTGGTTCGCTTTCTTTGAACGAAGACCACTTCAATATTCGCATCATATTCGAATAAGTAATTTCAACTTTTTTTTTCCAAACGTTCACTTATTCGGAGCGATAACACACGAAGGACGTCATACCGACGTGAAATATTCGCCAAATGAGAGAGAAATTATACTTAAGATATTGTGCTAACGGCTAACGCAGAATCGCACGCTGTAACGCCGACTGTCACCGCGATTACTATTCGCTTCGAACGTCGCGACGTCGCAGCTACCTCGACACAACACGAACCACTCTTTATGAACCGATGGATATCAAAACATGGCTTGTAATTTCGTACAATACGGTACCATAGATCGCGGATTTTTTTTCTACCGTGAAAACGCAGTAGAAGCCGATTCACTATGCCTAATGAAATTAAAATATACGCATAAGAGACGCCTTTCTCCTGCCTAGTAATTTGCGCCGCTATCATCGCCAAGGCGAAATATTACGTAGTGCAGGCGTCGATATTTTCCCCAACAAGTTTCCAAGTTGTAAAAGTTTATGGGTGGATATTTGGGGTACGAGGAGGAAAAATACAACGTAGTTTAGTATTTGCAAACAGCCGCAGTCTTTTGGAGAAAAGGGGTAAAAAATATGGGAAAAAATTGCACGCTACCGAGCAACTAAAACGAAGCAAACATTGTATGCTGTGGGATTTACGAGGCAATTTCAAGGATTTAAAACCTATTACAGCATCAGCGCCGGAAGCTTTACGCAGACTGCTAAATCTAACAGATTTTCGTCCAAAATGAAACCCCCTACGCCATCACGAACCGTAGATGTGGTTTCTCATAGGTACACATTTTCTTATAGACGCACCAATGAAAAGTACAAGGGAATTTTCCCTTGTGTAGGTATAATAAAGTGTACACAACAAAGCCCCCGACGAAAGTAACCGCGAATAATAAATTTAAAGAGATTTGAGACTCGACGAATCTTACTTAAAGTATGTACCTAGTGTATGAAATTACCTCTATAATTTTTCATTTGGAAAAAAATTCGAATACAGTTCCTTTTCGTTGTAGAATTTTTTCCCCTGTAGATGGCACTGTTTGTAGTTCAAGTTCGAAGTTGGAAAAGGCTGCATTTTCGGTGTTTCGATTGAAGCTGAAGAGAAAGAAAGAAATGGATTTTGAATAATTTTGATTCTTTCCTCCCTCTCACATTATGAGCAAAAAATCCTCAAATATCAAATCTTTTGAACAGGCATCATAGCGAAATTCTGAAGAAAAACGTGACTTTTAGTGACCTTTTTTGAGAAAAAAATGACCAAAAAGTGATCAAAAATTCAATTTTTTGGGAGAGGGGGGCAATTTTACAGTTTTTTGGGGGATTTTTCTAATTACAGGCATCATAGCGAAATCCGAAGAAAAAAGTGACTTAGTGACTTTTTGAGTAAAAAGTGACCAAAAGGTGGCCAAAAAATGACCAAAAGTGACTAAAAATTCGATCTTTTCGGGGAATTTTTTTTACAGTTGAAAGAGGACTGAGAATTCAAGAAAAAATGAGAGGAGGGGGTCAAAATTCAATGAAAAAATTAGGTAATCTAAAAATCTAATTTTTTTAGTGGTACTTTAGAGAGCAGATATACATAATTAATTTAATTATACAGATTTGAGCAATGAAAAATTGAAAAATGACGAAACTTTTGGAACAAACAATTAATATATGACCTATATCTACTCTCTAAATCTAAATCAGTCAATTTTCGTAAAACTGTGCCTTTTTGAATCAGTGAAATGAATTTATTTGAAAATCTTTGATATTTCAATTATTGTTTGATTGATTTATTTTAGTCAAAATTATTGATTTATTTTGTCAAATGGGGAATTGATTAAAAAATCAAATACTTTACTGATTTAAAAAAACAGAATTTTTTTCAAATTTATAAATATAATTAGGCAATTTTTTTTGAAAAATCATTATCAATTTTTAATTTTTTTTTCTTGAAGAATTTAGAAAAATTGCAATTTTTATGTAAAAATTTGAATTTTTGATTGAAAATGCGATAAAAGTGACTTTAGGAGGAAAAAAGTGACTTTTAGTGACTTTAGGAGGAAAAACGTGACTTTTAGTGACTTTAGGAGGAAAAAAGTGACTTTTAGTGACCAAAGTCGAAAAAAGTGACTTTTAGTGACCAAAGTCGAAAAAAGTGACTTTTAGTGACCAAAGTCGAAAAAAGTGACAAACACCCTAAAAAAGTGACCTGCTATAATGCCTGTTTGAATCAAAATCGAGCTTCGAGTTCAAAATCTGCAGTCTGCGCCAGTTTAAAGAATGATTTTTACAAACGTTCGATTTTGATATTTTTAGACCTGAGTTGATAAGAAGGAGAATTTCAGCATACTTTCAATCATATGTGATAATTGGTAGGTATTCAACTAAAATTATTTCTCAAATTGGATTTTTTAGTACAGAGTGTTCCACGATAAAATAAAAAGGCCTTCAATCCATCAACTATGCAATAAATACTGAATTTGTGTATGGCTGGTTGCCTAATTTTAAAGCTGCAAGGGCAAAGTTGTATTCATGAGTAAAATTTTCGTAGGGTTCTAAATAAGTCAGTATAATTTGACAACCGAGGGTGGAAAACTGGAAGTAGAGGAAAGATGATCATAGCAGGACCAAACGGGGACAGAAAGGATATCTTATCTTCCTCACAAATGACAAAATTGCATTTCAGTTCAGAAATTTAGGTTTCAACAGAAAATTTACGCGCCTAAAAGATGGCGATTTTTATTTCAAAAAAATAGATTTCAGCTGAAAATTTTTGATTCTTTGCCCTTCTACATTCGTCGGCTTCATGATGAAACCTCGTAAGTCGGATTTTTGGAAAAATCAGATTTACGAGGTTTCCTATAGAGGGAGAACCTAGAAATCGAATGGAACCAACCTCGTAAGTCTCCGATAATTCTAGCCCGCTCTATGTACAAATGAAAAACTCGTATCCCATAAGCTCCAATGCATTTTTAAAACTTTAATTTGAATTTCCCAACAATTTACCTTTTTTGACTTACGAGGTTTCATCATGAAGCCGACGTATGTAGTATCCTAACCTTAGTCTGTCCCTGATGCTGATGAGGAGAATTTCATACACCTCTTCCTCCTCGATATTTTGACTAATAAGTAGGTAAATCGGATGAACATTGTAATTTGACTAAATTCACGGAATAAGGAGCAGTAATTGTTCAAATTTTGTCAAAATGAGATTTAAAAAATTTCAAATCTAAATTAATTATCATAAATTGGTACATTTCGATAAGAGTCTACCTACTTTCATCAAAAAAATTTTTTTGAAGGCCCAAGATTTTTCCATTTTATGAAGGCATGTACCTGAAAATCCTCCAGAATTGCATTTCAGTCATTTTTGTAGGGAAAGGACGTTCCAACTATTTTTTTTTTTTGAAATGTAGTAAAAAAAATAGCAAACTTTATCCAAATTTCGTACAATGCAATGAAAAAATTTCAAACCTCAAATTTTTGTAAATTAGAAAATTTCAACAATTTTTTTTTTGAAATTATGAATAATCTTACTCCTTGTCTTTACCGAATAAAAATACGGGACTGTTGCAAAACCTTCAGCTAGATATTTCCACATTTCTTTTTCCATTCACCCTCGCCTCACAAAAAAAATGAAAAACCTTAAGACGTTGAAATTCTTTTTAAAAAATTAATTAATATTTTAAAACAAAAGATGAAAGACAAATCGCCGAGATAAAAAAATTCAAAGTTCAGGTGTTACGCCTGAATAAATAATAATAATTTTAAAGAAGAAAAAAAATGAATTTTCAATGAAAAATGCAAAACTTTCGAGCCAAATGCAGGATTTTCCCAGTTTTTTTCTTCATATCTACTCTCTTAATTTGAATCAATCAATTTTCACTGGTTTAAAGTCAGAATTGAGTGAAAAAGACTGGATGAAATTGTCAAAATCATGTCAATGCCAAATTCACTGCAAAAAATATAATTTCACTGACTCATCCAGCGAAAAAAAATTACTCAAAATTTCAGTAATTTTCACAGATTCAGCAGTAATCTTTTTTTCATTTAACGGATTCAACTGGTATTTTTTCCAATGTAAATGGGTGTTCAGTCAATTTTCACTGGTTTGCAGTTAATAATGACTGAATGAAATCTACAACATTGAGTTACTGCCGAAACTTCACTGATTTATTCAGTAAAAAAAAAATAAAATCATCTCTGAATCAGTAGAAAAACTACCAAAACTTCAGTAATTTTTCACCGATTCATTCAGTAAAAAAAAAAACGTTTAAATTACTTAGTTGAAAAACTACCAAAACTACAGTAAATTTTACTAATTCAGAAGTAGTTTTTGTAATGTACGAAATGAATCGGTGATATTTTACTGAATCATTCAGTTAAAATTGAAATTTCACTGATTCTACAGTATTAACCTGCATAAAAGGCCAGTTGAAGGGAAAGGGAGAGTGACTGATCAAACATGTGAAAAATCGTGTCAGATTAATGCAGAATTAATTTGATTTTAGCTCAAATTTTCTTTGTCATCAATCATTGCTATTGACGTTCCCGAATGAAGAAATGTCTCTCCTTATGACGCAAATCTCGTTTCTTTATCTCGAGTAGATTAAAAATCCGTCACCATGTTCGGCTTTCAACGAAGTAAACAAAAATTTCCTTCATTGAAATTCTAGAAAAAACAAGATCGAAACTGTACATCATCACCCCAGCAGCTCAAAATACAGACAAACACAATTACAAAGAGTAGGCATATGGTGCATAGTTACTCTGTCGAAAGTGTTATTTCTTTCTGAAACACTTTGTAGATACATATCCAAACTTTGAGAACTTTCAATGTCAAATGGAGAAAAGTAATCAAAAATTCAATCGATAAATAAAAGTTACACGTTATTCAATTCTTTTTTATTTATTTTTGAAGGGAATACAAAATTTCTGGCTGAGTATATTTTTGAATTAATCGCAATATTATATCATTAAAAAACCATAATAAAAAAAACCGCATTCTAAGAATTGAAAGGTATCGACATTTTTGAATGAAAAACCAACAAAAATATGCACCGTAGAATAGATTTTTTTTACTTATTGGCTCAAATATACCTAATGATGAAAAAAATTCAATCTTCAGACTATTTGGATAAAATGATCTTTTAAAATTCTAGATGAATTTAAGAATGTTTTTTGTTTTTTTGGGGGGGGAGGGGGGGGGGGGTTAAACTCGCGAATAATTTACTGGCGATAGCAGGTCTGTTTAGATTACAAAAGGTAATCTTGATCAACTTCAGCTGTACCCGAGTTTGAAGTTCGTACCTACTAAGCTCAAAAAAGCAAAATTGATCAGTTTTCAATTGATTTTCTATTTTTCATAAAACGTTCTCAGAATTTGAAAAATGTATGTAAAAAAATTATTTATGAATATTTCACTCAAAAGTATTTTAAAAAATCGAGTAAAACACAAGCTGTTATGCATCGTTAAAAATCTAATGAACTTGTTTTTTATGAGCCCAGTAATGTCAAAATTAAACAATTTTACCATAAGGTATTTCTAATTTTTTCCTCTTGAAAAGTAAAAATTGTAAGCTTTAAACTTAATTTCGTCGTATTTCCGACCACATTTTCGAATTACCGATAACTAATTCGTGTTCAGTAGATCGAAAAAAAATCCATCGCAGCCAGTCTGTTAAATTTTAGGTTCTATGAAAATTTATTATATTTCGACTATATAATTCTTTTTGTGCGCAATATGCGATAAATATTTTAATTTTATGTACACTTCTGCTTACACGAAGCCATTTTCCAAGCGAATTAATAATGAATGATACGTACTACAGCTTGGTCTCGTTTAAAACCCGAACGCCAACTTCGGCCTATTAAATAAGAAATAGCCTAGTCGATGTACCATAATGAAGAAGCAATAAAAAAAAAAGCAAGCGTGAAATAAAATCAACTTCAAAAAGAATGCCAATTTTTTTACTCGCTATTACGGTCGAATATGCGACTCTCGTTATTAGAACGATCATTTCGAGCAAACTAATCGCAAAATTTTGCCAACAATGTATAAAAACCACGGTGTTGTTAAATGACACGTGCATCATTATAAAAATGATTCACATCTATTATCTTTTTTTCAAATTTCAAATCGCTTATCGGACGTTGTAATAAATGATGTCATCGAGCATTTGAAAAATTTTAGAATTTAAATTAATCAAAAATTACCTAATTCCGAGCGACCATCAAGAAACACAAGTACAATTACCACTAATACCATTTGAAAATTAAATATTAATTAAAATGTTTTCATTCAAGAATCGGAATCTCAATTTATACGGAAATTCGGCTTCCAGCTACACGTACAAACATGGTACGCGAGCTAAATTAAAATCGTAATCCTATGATTAATGAAAATTAATCTCGGGATGATTAGCTGGATTAGAATAAATGCAAGTTTAGGATGAAATTTAGGTACACGCGATGGAATAGACAACGTTTCGACCAAGTACTCCTAAATTATTTTCGTTACGAGTTGGAAACCCTTAGCGAATACTAAACAAAATTAAAATTGCGGATCACGTTTGAAAAATTCATTCGAAATGATAAGCATCCCATTTGAAGCGGTAAACTTCGTCTCTGCAGAGTCAATTTTCGTCGACGAAATTACAATCGAAAAAACACCGAAGGAATATCTCTCACAAGAATAAAAATCGTCGGAGCTTGGATGTGGGATTTAGTTCGGCCTTCGATCGGTACTACCCCTTTTTTTTTGAAAAAAAATGAGACAATAAATAAAAATTAGATGAAGTAAGAAAAATTTCATCGAGTTTTTTTTATTAGTTTTCGAAACATCATCGTTTTGAATAGCGAAATAAATATTTAAACAAATTCCGGCAAATACGAGTATGCATATTAAAAGAAGCAATATCGGAATTCATTTTCTTAAAAATTCTTGAAAATTACGAGCACTCGATAAAATTAAAGGCTTATCCTTAAATTCAATAAACACAAAAAATATTTCAAGCTCTTATATATAAATGGATTCAAATATTTTTACTCTGGAATTTGAACACAAAGAGGTTGAAAAATCTTGTCAAAAATTTTTCAAAGTTTCACTATTACAGTAAAAACTTTTTAAGTATGAATCTGTTATAAGGAATTTTCTTTTAATTTTTGGAAGAAAAGTCAGATATAGAGAACAATTTCAATTTTTAAAAATTTTTGAATTTCTGAGCCATACTCATAAATTGAATAAAATTATAAAAATCAAATTTGAAATTTTTGTTAATTTTCGATATTTTGTCAAACCTTGGAAAAATTATAAAATAATTGTCTCAAGAAATACTAATCTCATATTTGATTCAACTTCTAGTTAAAATATCATAAATTTCAACCTTTTGATAGTCTTTTATTTCAATTTTAAAATTGCTAACAAGTAGTGAGGGATCCCAATCGACAGTATAATTTCGGACCGAAACAAAAATACTTATTAAAAGTATTATTATGAATGCAAAAAAAAACCTTACACAAAATATTGGCCGCTGCAGCTCGTTTTTTGATTTTTGGCGAATTTTCGAAAGTTCAAAATTACCTAATGCCTGCAAAATATGAAATTTTGATTTAATCAAGAAAAAAAGCTAACATTCTTATCTTCGACCTCCTCGATCGATTGAGAACGGTTTCAAGACGTTCTGGAGGCACCAGAAGATTTAAAAATTTTCCAGAATTGAAAAAAAGCTTATAAAAATAGTTCTATGAACTTTAACGCCTTTGATGATGAACTACAGCAATATTCCCAAATTTCGTAACTGCCAGGTCAAATCATTATTTTTCTTCAGAAAATACTTTCGGCGAAATTTATTGATTATAGAAGCACTCATAAGCGCACCCAGAAATTATTTAAGGGAGGGGCTCAGAATTCTGGAAAAAATAGGGGGTGGGGTGAAATTTCAATGAAAAAATTCAGTAACTTGTTATTTCTGTGGCGCTGGCGTTGTCAGGGTATTTTCATTTGGTTCATAATTCATAAACGGATTTGAGCCAAGTAAAATTAAAAAATTACGGAATTTCAGTTATTTTTTGCTGATTTTTTAGTCAAAATTATTGATTTGTTTCTGACAAACTGGGAATTGAATGAGAAATCAGTGATTTTTGACCGAAAGATCAGTGAAAAATCATCAATTTTAAAAAGAGAAGGAATAAAATACTGCCCGAGCGAAGCGAGGGCGAAATTTTTTTGAAAAATCATGTTTCAAGAGCAAAAAAATTCACTTTTTTTTACATTTTTCTAATAAAAAAATCTCCTGTCCGAGCTTAAGGGAGGGGCTCGAGCCCCCTGAGCCCCCCCCCCCTGGGTGCGCTTATGGAAGCACTTGAAAATCGATCAGAGACTCCCAGAAAATTCTTCCATTTTCGTCAAAAAAATTTGCTGGAGAAAAATAAGGATTTGATCCGGCAATTACAAAATTTCGAAATTTAAAAAATTGTGCTTTAATCGACCAAAGAAGTCGCCGATATAGGTAATCGATGTTTTCAAGTGCTCAAGTTCATTTGGGCTCTTTTTATGGACTTTTTTCGAAGCTGAAAGAAAAATGCTAAAATTTTCTGAATCGAATTGACTCGAAAAGTTGAAAGTGGGTAAGTACTTATCGCTACTAATATACCAAATTTACTTCGATCAGATCAATTTTTCATAATTTACACTTGCAAGGTTAGACCATAAAGTATTTCAAATTTTTAAAAATTCGCCAAAATGCAAAAAATGAACTCGAACGCCAAAATTTTGATTGGGGGATCTTTCGATATATTTTTATTTCGACTAAGCGAAAAATTTTCTGCCAGTGGGGATACTCTCTTACAAGAAAAAAACAGATTTCGATAAATCAAAAAGTAATCTCTCATATTAAACATTTTTCACGTTTTTTAAAACTAGTTTATCACCATTGACATTCTCTCTCAATATCTTACAACAAAGGCAAATTTTATGCATAAAAATGCAATGTTTTCATGTCTGCTAAAACGTCATTACGTCAAATTAAGATTTTTCAAATTTTTTCAGGTTAAAAATTTCTAACGGATCTCCATCCCCCCCCCCCCCCCAAAAAAAAACGTCATTACGTCAAATTAGGATTTTTCAAATTTTTTCAGGTTAAAAATTTCTAACGGATCTCCATCCCCCCCCCCAAAAAAATGTCACAACAGGGGTGAAGATCTAATGAACATAGGTAATCATTCCTATTCAAATTGACCCAGCAGAGCAAAAATTAAAATACGTAAAAAAAATCGATTCTACAGAAGTAGGATAATTTACGAAAAAACCCTTCAGTATAGGCAGTAGGTCCTAGGTAGTAGGTACCTACTTATTCTGATTAAACTTTCAAAACAGTCCACCGCGAGCTGAATTTTCCGCTAGCCTTTGCAAATTCCCAGCTTCTCTCATTAATTTCGTCCAAAAGTTTCAAAAGTTACACCGAATAGAGAGATTAAAATGAAAAAAGTTTTAGTTTTTCATTACCTACTTCAAAAAATTAGAAACTTTCAGCACTTTTACCTGCTAATTTTAGGTTCAAATTTCATCATTCAAGATCTTGGCGTCAGTGTAAGATAAAAACACCGAAATAAGGAGTTCGGATTTCAAGGTTGAAAAAAAGTGAAACTGGCACGAATATAGAATTTGGACCTTAAAAAATTATATTTCATATTTTATTAGGCATTTATTCATTTTTTAAGTTTTAGCTTGGAGTTTTTTTCATAATCGTTTTCCCTTTCCCTTTCTCTTTTTTTAGTCAAAATGGCAATTTATTTGACTGCGACAAAAATTTCCCAAAGTTATTACTCGAGATTTACAGAAAAAATTGATTTTTTTTTTTCACTTCTCCGAATAAAAATTGTAACAGTAACGTCAGCTAACCGCTGCCAATCCCCTTCAAGGAATTAAATTTATTATTTTCAATTCTTCTGTTAGGGCTGGACTAACCAAGGACAGAAGATAAATTTAATTTTCTCTGTTTTCTCCCCCCCCCCCACCTTTTCAACGAAGAAACTACATTTTTAGGCAAAAAATACTACATTTACGAGTCAAAATTTCAAAAATTACCTTTTTGGTTAGAAAAATTTAGAAAATTTTGTTTTGGGTTGGAAAAAATTAGAAAATTTTGTTTTGGGTTGGAAAAAATTGGAAAATTTTGTTTTGGGTTGGAAAAAATTAGAAAATTTTGTTTTGGGTTAGGAAAAATTTCATCTAGCATATGAGATGGAAATTCCTCAATTTTCATCTCCTCTCTCTCCTTCTTTCTCCTCCCTTCCAAAAATACCATCTCCGATTCTTTTTCGAAATAACAATAAGAAAACACTAAGAAAATCTAAAACCCAGAACCAATCAAAATAATGGGTATTAAATTCGAATAAAAATTCGACACCATCGAATACACGCAACCTTGCGTCGAAACGGTTTCCAAGACTAAAACAATACTTCAACGTACCGTATCAATAATGGATAAAAGCTAAACAAACACCGAGCCATTCGTATACACCTGTATACCCGAAATCCCACCGCACCCACTACTTCATTAAGAATTTATACCTTCGAGAGCCATTACTTCTTAAACTCCTCATTAAACTCGGCAACACTAAGCCTGCCGGTAATAACCAAATCGATACGAATAGGGACCTCGAAAAACACCATAACCTTAAAAAGTAAAGACCTTTTATCACGATAAGAAAAGGTTAACATGAACTTTTTAAAAATTCACCCCTAAATTTGTCAGATACGTCCAGAAAAAATTCTACCTTAATAAAGTAGATAACTATCGCACGTGAGGCATTGAAAAGCGAGCGAGTAAAAAGCAAAAGCACCGAAATCGTCTAAATTGCGTAAGTCTACCGAAGAAAAACAAAAAAAGGGATGAAGTTGTATTAGCTTATCAGTTAATGACGCAGTAAAAAAATTGGAAAGCTTGGCGTCTTACATGGACGAATTGGTTGATACATAGAAAACGAGCGATGATCATTCATCTACGTTGTTCTTTCGAATCTACGTAATCTAACTGCAAGATCTTTTGCGGTCGGTGAAACTTTTACAAGTTGAAAAATGTTGGGAATTTGGTGGCGTAAATCTAAGCCCCTCTTGAATATTTCTCATCGAGTCGTCTGCATTTATCTGAGATTCGGTAAAATAATCAAATAGGTTAATTTAAAATAAAATTTGGCTATCGACTGACGTTTCTAAATTTACCTCGGGTATTTTCTCAGATTAAAAAAATTCGTGAAAGGTAAACGCGAATGCCAGAAATTAGGTCTTTATCGTTCGAGAGCGAACATTAATAAAATGCATCGAATTTTGGCGACCACCCTACGTAAATTCGTACAAATTGGCAACCTAAATCGAGACGAATTTTCGTCTTCGGCGTCAAATTCGACCGGATTCTGAGACAATACAGCCATTAAAATCTGCCTCCGGAGCAGTGATTAACAAAAGCTTCGAGTAATTCGCCTTAATTACAATGTAACGAGTTTACGTCGACCACTTGGCAATCAAACGTCGCAAACAAAGAGCTCAAAGAGTAGGTAAACTTCCTGCAACACGATTCGATGAGAAACAAACAAGATAACGAATTCCAACCAAGCTCGAGAAGAAAAGAAAACCAACTCGAAAGTACACGAGTTTTTCACCTCGATTACCGAATATTTGATGATAAGTTTACCAGGTAGAGTGAAAATTGCACGTAATTTGCGCCACGAATGTCCGTACGTCGTCGATATAAATTGATAACAAGTATACGATCGAATAAAGCACCACGCACTGAACGGTAATTCGCAAACCGACACAAAAACTTACTCGGTAATACGGAAAGAAGACAGCCCGGGGATGGAGGAGGGAAAAAAACCAAAACAAAAGCGATCAATAAACCTGAACCGACTCGAAGGCGAACTTTAGAAAAACTGAAAATTCAACTTGTACTGCGTTAGGGCTCATGCGTGCAAATATGACCCTGATTAAAATGGAGGAACAATTGCGGGAAACTGAGATTTCCAATGTTGGTCGTATTTAATAACATAAAAAATAGCTAAATATTATGCATTTGTCGGGTAATGGTAATGCGTTTGCGTATACGAGGAATAGTATGCTAGGTACTAGTTAAGGCGTTATTTCGCGGGCTCGTTGGTTGTTGCTGCAGCAAACAAGGTCGCCAGAACATTACCTACACCATAAACCATAATTCTCTGTAAACAGCTGTATAACTTTTAACCCGAGATATTTTTATAGGCGATTTTAACGAGTCTTCGATTCGATTATTTGGCGTAAGAAGGAAAATACGTTGAAATTCGGGATGAAGTGAGGAGAAGGAGTGTTTAATTGGCTACCGAATTACCAGCGTTGAAGTTGTTATAGGGCTCGATGTGTAAGTTGAAGTGTTTTTTTAGAACACGGCGAATTTTTTTTAGACTTTTGAAGGTTTCACCCCCTAGGGTGGTTCATTTTCCTGTGAAAATGAGATTGGTTCCCAAAATTTTAGCCTTCTACATCAATAATTACGAACCATAAACTGGTCTATCATTTTTCTTATGGGATTTAACGTAGGGTAACATGTTAACAGAAAAAAATAATAATAATAATAATGCAAAATTTTCAATTAAGTAAGGGCAGAGGAGCCATATTTCGACCACTTTTTTTCAAACTTCCACTAATCAAAGACTATTTGAGGTAGAAATATCGAAAATGGATCAAAAAATACCTTGATCATTCCTCTACCACCCCCTATTTTTTTATATTTTTTGTGATTTTTTTCTGATGGAACTCAAAAATTGATTTTGAAATTTTGGGGCCCCTAATTTGGACCAGCAGTTATAGTGCGAGAGCCAAACCTGCTGAAAAGTGGCCCAAAGAAAGCTGGGACCGGTCCCAAAAGTTGGTGTATGTACCCCTATATCGAAAATAATCGGTCTGCCAATCCGCAGCTGCTGCTTTAAAGCTCAGCGAAAGCTCAAAAGTTCACAATTTTCATAAACTTTTGGCCGGAAACACTGATGGTCAAAATTAGTGTCAAATTAATGAGTTTGTTGATGAACCCCTATGCCCCACCCCCCTCAAATGTGAAAATTTTGTAAAATTTCGAAGTTGGGAAGTCATGATTGTTCTTGAGTAATACTTAAAAGCACTTATTAAACTTATTTAATGCCAATTAGCCGAATTTTATGTGAATTTCATTAAAAAATCGTATATTTTTCGAGTTTTCTCCCCCTTTGACCCGGTCTGCCAAGCCTTGGGCAGCACTTTAGGGTCGGCAGACCTACATATTCGGATTCAGTGCAAAAATCCTTTAATTTGACACCAATTTTGACCATCAGTGTTTCCGGCCAAAAGTTAATGAAAATTGTGAACTTTTGAGCTTTCGCTGAGCTTTAAAGCAGCAGCTGCGGATCGGCAGACCGATTATTTTCGAAATAGGGGTACATACACCAACTTTTGGGACCGGTCCCAGCTTTCAGTTCTTTGGGCCACTTTTCAGCAGGTTCGGCTCTTGGACTATTAATTTTTGGGCAGAGAAATGGATGTTTTCGAAAAAAATGAACCTGTCTGATAGGAAACTACACGTAGAACATGATTGTTCATAACAATTTTTCCTTTTTGAGGCTTATATTTGAGGAGATATTCACAAAAGTTTCGATTTTTTCAAAAAATGCTGTAAATTGTTGAAAAATACGTGTTTTTACCCTTAATTTTTGGTCAAGGAAGTAAAACCTTCTGATAGAAAATTATACGTAGAACAACATTGTTCATAACTATTTTTCAATTTTAATGCTTATTTGAGAAGATATTCACGAAAAAACGGTTTTTAGCAGACATTTACCCCTCCCCTGTGGGTAGCGGAGGGTTGTGGGATGTCCATTTTAATATGTTGGGTAGTGGACTATTACCATTACGAACGTAAAACGCGAAAAAAAATCAAGATTTAATTTTTGGTGGTTTGGTACATTTTTTCTCTTATTTGCCTGAACTACAATTAAATCAGTGAAAATTATCTGAAATCACGGAGAAACAGCCAGAATTGCAGCACAGGAGAAAATCAGTGATTTTTTTTACTGAAATTAAATCAGTGAGAAAAATCATTGGAAAATCAGTGAATTTCACTGATTTTTCCTGTGCTGCAATTCTGACTATATCAGTGACTTTTCACTAGTTGATTCAGAATGAGAGTCGAGAGAGTACATAGGTGGTCATAATAAGGGCACCCCAACAGGGCCGTGCAAAGAAAATCTGGGCCCGGAGCAAAAATTAAAGATAAAAAAAGGTTTCCACAATGGGGGGGGGGGGGGCTCAAAAATCCAAAAATTTTGATTTTCGAGTTCCAATACTGCGCAAAAGAAGGAGGCTGTGGATAACGAAAAAAATTAAGTCGATTAATGCAAGAACCTTCAATTTTTTAAGAAATTGCCAAAAATTCAGTAAGTGAATAGGTATTTTCGAAAATAATTTTTTTTATTAAATTCCAAGAAAATTCAAAATTGATTAAATCAATTTCAGAGATTATTCAGTGATTTAGACTGTGCAGGTCAAAAAGTACAATTTTTTCCTAAAATCAATATTTTATGGCTTTTTTGCTTTCTCCTATCACACTTTACTTCATCTATGAAGAAAAAATGAAACCCGGTATAAAATGGCGATTTTCTCGAAAAAATTGTGCTTTTTGATCTACACAATCGTTGAACAATCTTTTAAATTGATTTTAATAACTTCTAAATTTTTTGAAAAAATGAATTTTTGACAATTTTTAAAGAATTGAAGGCCCTTGCGCGATCGGAACATAAATTAATCGATTTTGAATTTTTCAAATATAATTTTCTACTCGCCCTAGCCCTCGTCTTTTGCGTAGTATTGGAACTTGAATATCAAAAATTTTGGTTTTTCGGCCCATCCTATTATTACACAACTAAAATTATAAAACAATTCAAACCAAACCTACGAGTGTACTCGTGTGATGTGTTTGTGTACGTGCTGAGCCCAATTTTTTGTTGGAGAGGGCCTCGCGTTCGCGGTAAAGACAGCATGTTTTTTAGTCCTAAGGGGCCCCAAAAAACTCGGACCCGGAAGAAATACCCCTTTTCCCCTTCTCTGCATAGGCCTGCACCCCAATCAATTCGAACTTTCGTGAAAATTTTTGATACGTACTTTCAATATTTCCCAAAAGCGATAATTTTATCAAAATTTAACATCATACACCATCACAATTCACAATTATGTTGTAGAATTTATTACAAAATTCATGATAATTATGTGATCAAATAATACGTAAAAAAAAATTCACCTATACGATTTTGTTTTTTTTTAAATTTTCTTCGCGAGTTGTAGAGTTGTCAGGTTGGTCTTAAATTGTTCATCTTTGAAAAAGTATCATGAAAAAATGTTTTCCGGTAGATTACGTCCATAGCGACCGAAATTTGGAAATGGTCGGAATTGGGAAGTAGTCGGAACTAGATACTTTTATCCGTGAGTATTCCTTTAAAACCTAAATATATGACTTAATTTTGATTTTTTTAGAGATGAATTTTGGACCCACGAATCATTCAAAGGGATTTAAGGAGCCCACAAATCGAAAAAAATGGCCAAAATGCACCTTTTGAGGTCTCCTGAACTCTCCTACGATGATTCCTCGAGTCTTGAGTAAAACGATTGCGAAAAGTGTGTTTATCGGGGTATTTTCACTCACTGAATATGAATTCGACGTTAGTTTCTTCATTTGGCTATTTTTTCCGAATAAAATGCTCAAAATTTTATAAACCTGCTAAAATAGCGGAACTATCGACCCTTGCGACATTGAAATCGCCAATAATGAATACGTGAAATTAATCCGCGTTAAAAAACATGTTTTTAAAATATTTTCAAAAAATAGGTCAAACTTCGCTATTATAAGGCTCTTTTTAAAGGTTGAAAATTTCGAATAGCCAAAACCTCATGAAGAAGGGAACCGAAATTTCTCAAAATTTTATCCTACAAATACATAGGTACACCACTACAATACCTAACTAGGTGCAAAAGAAAGAAAATTTTCGATCACTTTAACCAAAATTAAAAATTGGCCGAAAACGACAAAAAATGGGGAGAGGGGAGGGGGAGGGTCCAACATTTTGTGAATTTTTTTTCTAGTCAAGATATACCAATTGAGATGTTTAGGGGGTCAAAATTCACCTCTTTTGCATTATTTTTCCTAATTTTTTTTTTCGTTTTTAGCAAGTCATCCTGTGTTTAAATCTCTTTTTAAAAAAGAAGGCCCAGTGCATGGTCCCTAAAATTCATGCAGGGAGCTAAAATTTTGGGAATCTGATTTTTAAGAAAAATGACCACCCCTTTTGGGGGGGAGGTCCTCCATTCCAGATGTGAGGGTCGAGACCTCCAAAATACAAAAATTCGATTCAAAACATATTCTAATGTATGTCCATGTTCTTGTATCGAAATAAAAACACAAACCAAGACAGATAGTCGATCCAGGTATGTAAATGTCTAATATGATAAAAGACATACATAGGTAATTATCCTAATCGGCAGTTCATGTCAAATGTCACGTGGTTTACTTGGTCTACTTGTACCTATATATTCGCTTTCCTCTGTTATCGTCCCATTTATAAAAGCAAATAATGCGATTGTCAACTCAATCGAATTAACTGGCATAGGGCACGTTTACATTAGTTATTTTCTATACTGTCTCTTTATATAAATAAAATACCATGCTACATAATTCGTTGATTAATGCGTGCAATATATAGGTGCATTATAAATAAGTTTCATTTTCATCTTAATCCTTTTTGTAAACTATTTATAGGCAGATAAACTTCATAAGTTACCTGCTTTAAATAGAAAATATAATCTGGGGAATAAACTTCGACCTTCGTTGGTATTTGTAGGCAGTAGATAAATATAACATGTTTTTTAAGTGGTCTTCAGAGATGAGAATATCGGAAATGTTGAGGGTTCTCATATGGCTCATACCGAAAGCTATCCATGGGACAAAAAACATCGATATCCGGAATTGTTACGTACAGGTTCAACAAATTATGGAATATTGGTCTACTGAGGGCATATTCGTATCTATACTGTACAATGGTACTCAAAATATCGAAATAGAAGAAGTGACTAGGTCTATTATTATCCGGGAAACTTGAATTAAAAATAACAGAATCAAAGAAACATGGTTTTTGAATTACATATTGCCTGGCGAATCGCCAATCGGGGTCGAGATGAACTAAAGATATCGGTCGGGGGGGGGGGGGGTGAAAACAATTTTCTAAAAGTTGGAAAAATTACGTTTCAAGATGGAAAATTGAAATAGACTTTCAGTCGGGAAATTTAAAAAAATAATTCTCTTGATATTTTCTCCTAGAGAAATTGATTTTCGAGTTCAGAAAATTGGTGAAAATTGAATTAAGAGTTGGAAAATCTGGGAATAATTTGAAAACGTTACTTTTTTTTCGATGTGAAATCGATTTTTTCACGACTTAAGGTTTTACTTTACATTCATTCTTATTCCAAATAGGTACCTATCCAACTCGATTTGAATTACATTTATTTTATTTCATCAATTTTGTCTATATTCAGTTTTTTTTTTAAATTTTCTCAATTCTCACATTTCGACCGAAAATGAGAATAAATAAATTTTTAAAGAGTATAATTAAAATGCTCTACATACAATTTTCAAACAAATAAGTAACGAATTTAAAAAAAAATCAAAGATGACATTCTTTTCGAATATATTTAAAAATGAAAATTTTATTTTTCTCAATGAACATTAAATTTTAAGTAGGTACCTAATGAATGAAAATCTCGATATTTCAGTGGAAAATATTAAATTTCAAGATACGAAAAATCTTAAAATTCATGCCACATTTTGAAAAAACAAAAATAATTTCAAAATCTTCCAAATCAATTAAAATCACGAAAGAATCGAATTGGAATCTTTGATGAGGAGGATTAAATTGAAAATTTCCTACTGAAATTGAATTTAATAGTAATTTTTCACACTCAAGAATAATTTAGGAAGGAAAAATTATCAATTGGAATTGATTTTTTTCCCCAATTTTTTTGGACTCAAAATACAATTTTTGGTCCCAACATAACGACTATTTCAACTAAACATGGCGATTTTTTCATTTTTTTTTCAAATCATCATTTTAACATTTCAACTAAAAATGGTATTTTTTCGTCGATGAAATCAAGATACCCTCTACGCCTCTGGCCTACCCTTTGTTCCAGCTCCGATTAAGATAACGATAAGTAAGTTTTTTTAGTAAATAATGAACTGGTGAATACGATTTCTGTCCAGTTTTCGATTTTTATTTCTCCAGATGTTTTAAAGTTTTTCAAGACCTCATTATATCACTAAAAACATGTTTTGTTGATTAGATGATTAAGAGGACGAAGCAAATGGTGACATCATGACAGAGAGGGTAACCAATTTTCAACAGAGGTATAAGTACGTATGGCATAGTATTTTCCATTTTTTTCTTTTTTTTTTTTTTTTTACTTGAAATGCAATTTTTAATGACTTTTGGATCCCAAATTTTTTGACTCGATTTTATCCATATTTTCTCAACTAAAAATGAAACAGCTCCTCCAAAAAAAGGTTTGAGTCCATTTTTTACCATCAAGGCAAATTTTTCAGAAGCGTACCGAAATTGAATTTTTATTGGTGCAAAAAATTGAAAAATTCTGAATAAAATGATTTTTTTCATTTTCCTCCTCAAAGTACACCCTCCCCCACTCTTCAAAAAAGACATCACTTTCTAGAATTATTCGACAAAAAAATTCAACAATTTCGCCATACTGTAAAGAAAGAGCGGCTTGACCCACCTTTCTTTGGATAGACCCCCTTCCACCACTTGGACCTCAACCCCTGTGAATAAGAGAGAAATGAACACAACATTCCTAAAAAAATTCTTTCGATGGCTCGTAATTTTCTTCGGCAGATTTTGGCGCAAAAAGTCATTGTGAAAATTTTTGAACACACCATACATTTCAAATCTACAAATAAATGAGTTAACCGAACAGGTGGACATTGGACAATTACAAACCGTTTTAAGAATCAACGCCATCGAAACTTTCATTTGGCACTTATCCATAATTTTGACGTGAGGGGTTTTCTCATCATATATCTAATTCTGTGAAATATAAAAAAAGTAACTCCAACTCTTCAGCTGTCAATCTTTCAATTTCATCGTTAGTTCATTTCATTCGTGAGAAAATTAACGATAATTTATGTATCAGCAAATGCATTATATTCAGACGAATTTATACAAATTCTCCAAAACCATAAAAATCAAACTCCATAATAAGTCAAAAACTTAAACCTACTGTGGTTTTTGACGAAATCTTTCCACAAATCATCCAAACTACCAAGTAAACAGCCAATTCGCACAATACCCCCGTTAAAATCAATAACACAGGCAAGACCACAAACAATACCTATCATAATAACTAGAAATTATCCAATTATAAACGGTGGAAATATAGTTTTAACCCTATTTTATTTTTCAGTCAAAGTTGATTTCAGAACTTCGATACACGTAGGCATTCTTATTACAATTTTATTATTTTTAGGTACAGGAGTTCCCCATCCCTACTCCTGGCATTCGTGCCTGTCCCAATTTATCGTATAATCAACGTACACGTTTCTCAAGATATTTTCTGGCTCTAAAAAACTCTACGCTTGAATTTTGTGTTCCACTGGGTCGAAAAAAAATAGGATTCTACATTCGATTGATATTACCATCGCAAAGAGCACAAAAAAGAGAATAAAACCAGCACTTTGAAAAAATGGTACAGCTGAACACGCGAATTGGCATGTCACCTCGTGTAATTTTTCTTTTGTAGCAGAAATAATTTTTCACCCGGTTAGAAAACATACTCGCGTCTAGAATAAAATCCAATTCGTCGAAAATTTTCATTCTTTTATCAATTACTTGCTAATGGCAAAAAGTTACGCATAAAATTACACGTTGACGTTTGCCAAAATATTTCCACTTATTCAAAAGACAGCTAGTCCAATAATACAGAATACGAAAATGCGAATGTAGCTTATCGCCAAATTTTTAGTTGATACGAAGGGGGAAAAGGAAGCGATAATTCTTATCGTGTAAGAAATCAATTAACAGAAAATTTCAAAGGTAAACATCTATATCATTATTTTCAAAATATTCGGTACGAAAATATGCGAATATTTTGATTTTATCATTGAAAAAATTAAGAGTCTGGGATGAGAGAAATTAAAAAATTCCATAACTTACTACCAAAGTGGTCGATTCTGCGGAATAACGTAGAAAATGTTTCAAAATCTATCAAGTCACACGATCAACCGTAACATGCTTTATTGACAGCACTAAAGCCACATACGAACCATTACCCAAACCAAGTTCTCTCTACCAGGCTTATATTTACGCAGATGGCAAGTGGTGTGCGGTTATCGTTCAAAACAATATAGCGAGTAGATACGTGAAAATCCATTAACTGAAAACCTACACCTACGATAATTTTTTTCAGCTATGTTGTAAATAGAAGAGACGAAAAAATGGTTTGAAAATTCGACTATAGAAAAATCTGCTCAGATTCGTAGTTGGTAATATTTCACTTGTTATGGTTGGAATAAAATCGAAAATCGAGTATAGAATTTCTCATTTTTTCTCTTGTTTTGAATACGTACGATTTATGTGTTTGAAGTGGTTTTCTAGACCTGGGGTATCTGGTGAGTGGATATCAAGATCAACCCCAGAGATTTGAAATAATTGAGTATAAAGAAGAAAAAAAGTTTGATGAACGTGTTTCCCATCTTTAAAATTGAAGGGATGATGCCCCATCAAAAAATTGGATCTGAACCAGAAATATTTTGAAAATCGAACAAATTCTTTTGCTACACTTCAAACTAGAAGGGTTCAAATAAAAAAAATTGAAAAAAATCAATCGTGGAAACACGAAAATAGAGCTTTGAAAAGCTGTCAAATTATGTTACGAAATTTTTGTTTTTTAACTACTTTTTGATTAATATTTCTAAGATTGATTTTTTTAATATTAATATCTTTACAATACAATAGGGTGTTCTTTATTATAACACAATGAAATTTTTTTCGAATTTTGGAGGTCTTTCCACCTGAGTTGGTTAATTGGTCTTTAAAAATGAGATTCTCAAAATTTTAGCCCTCTACATTAATTATAGGGGCCATCCGAGAATTCAACATACAAGATAACATACCAAAAATGAAAAAATTATTGGGAAAAATGATGCAAAATTTTCAAATTTATTGCTTTAAAATATGAAAATCACTAAATCAGGCATCAAACAGAAATTTTAGAAAAAATAGTGACTTTGGTGACTTTTTATCTGGCAAAAAGTGACCAATTCTTAAAAAAAAAGTGACCAAGTTTTCAATTTTCTCTCAACCATACCCCCTCCAGTGTGTCTAACAAAATCTCAAACCCCAAAAGAAGGACTTTAGAAGGACCTTGGAAGGACTTTCAGCATGACCTTTTCAAAATAATATTGTACCCCTTCCCCCCACCCCCCACCAAAAAATTCAAACTCATTTCAGGAGGACAAATTTTTTCTGTTTCAAAATATTTCATTGTTTAAGATGGAAGAGATGAGTTTTTACCATGATTTCGAAAAAAAAGTAAATTCACTGAGCCTAAGCGAAGCGAAGGCGAAAATTTTTGAAAAAAAGGGCATTCAGAATCTAAAAATTTCTTCATTAGGTAAAATTTGTGCTTTTTTCCGTGTTTTGTTTAGACTTTCAAAAAAAACAATATCTATGGACCCGTTCCTGATTTCCTTCCAAACAATCAAAACATTTTTGAAAATTGCAATCGAGATCGTTACCTCCTTTGATAAGTGAGAAGGACAATTTTTTCACTTGAAAATATTAATTGCCTAGGCTGGGAAAGGAAGAAGTTTCATACCATTATTTTGAAAATAAAATTTTGTAAATTTACTGAGCTCGAGCGAAGCGAGGGCGAAATTTTTTGGAGAAAAGAGCATTTAAAAGCTGAACTTTTTTCAGGCACCCATATCATCTTCCATCATCTCACACAAAGTTGCCACTAGCGACATTTCAAATATTAGTGATTTATTTTAGGTTTTGGAGGGTAAGTCTCAAAATTTAAAATGGGAAGGAGTTTTTACTCGATATAAGGACTTCGGAAGGAACGGAAGAACCCTTCAGCCAATATAAGGACCGGAAGGACTTGTTAGACACCCTGCCCTCCCCATCCCATTATTTTTTCATAACTGTATTTCTCTCTGCAATGGTTCTAAAAAAAACTTTTTTTTTCATTAATGAATCTTCACTTTTGAAATTAAGAGTTCTGGAATAAGTTTTAAGTAACTGAAAAAATGATAAATTTTTTTGACCAATTTTTCGGCAATTTATAGACCTTTTACGTAACATTTATAAAGCATTTTCGAGTGATGTAATTACAACCCGAATGCATGGTGTCTAACATAACAATTTTTTTTGAACAAATTATGATATGTAGGTTGTTGACTAAATCATACGGATGAAAATCCGGATTTTTCTGGGCTAAAAATTTAAAATTTTCGTACAAGCCACTGCAATTTTCAGTTTGCTCCAGTAAATAAAAAATCGATGAGGGAGTAAAATATAAGGACGAAAATTTCAGCGAAAATAAAAGCCATTCAAAAATTGAAATTGAACACTTCCCCTCATTGAGATTTTTCAAAATGTGACCAATAATTTCAGATTCTCTTCTATTCCTTCTTTCTCATTTTCAACATCGTAGTCAAAGACATCACAGTATTCCTTTCGCATCTTAGCTTATTAAAAAGTACAGTAAGTATAAAAAAAAGAAAAAGGATTTTCAATGAATTCTGTAGAAAAAGAGTATAAATTATCCGTGAGTTTAACGCAGAAATTTTTCATTAAATTTTGCAATTTAATGAATAAAGGCAATCATTCAAATATCATTTTTTCTGTACATTACGATCAGCAAAAAATGATGACTATAAAAATTTGTAAGATATACTCATAATAATTATTTGGCCCGAGCGAAGCGAGGCCGAAATTTTTTGAAAAATTTATGATAAAAGAAGCAAAAAAAATCGCACCTTCTTTTGGATTCTTGAAAAAAGTGACCAATAGTGACCTTTTGGCAAAAAAAAAGACTTTTAATGACCAACCTTGAAAATAGGGGACAAGTCACTAAAAAAGGTGACTCTGATGCCTGCTAAATCAGGCTGCATTTTGATTTTTAAGAATGAACTTTGAACCCGAAAAATCTTCCTTGGGGTGTTCAGGGGACTGAAATAGTATATTTTGGCGATCTTTACCAAAGTTCATCCCTAAAAATCAAAAATGAGGTAATTTGAAACTTTTATATAATTTTTTCATTTTTTTTTTTTTCATCAACATGCTATCCCATATGTTAGATTCCATACGAAAAAGAAGAGTTCAACGCATAGCTCCTAATTAATGTATTGAGCTAAAATTTTGGGAAACTCATATTTAGAGGAAAATGTACCACCCTAAGGGATGAGACTTCCAAAATTTGAAAATTTTATTCAAGACACCTCATAATATGTATCCAATGATGACCCCTTAAATTCAAAATCAGCCAAAAATCACTTAAACAAAATTCGTTCAATTTTCGACCATTGATTTTTCTTAGAATTTTTTTGTTCGTAGCTGCTTCAATTCCGAATTCAAGCAAAAAATCATCACAGGGAAAAGGTTCAGTTTCCAAAGTACACTTTATTTCCACAATTGAAAATGCTGTTTCGATATAAATTTTTTCAAAAGGGAGCGATTCTCTTAATTTTGAAGATAACCAACTATTCAACTAATGTTTTTTTCTCAGCATTTTTTAATCCACTCATAGAATCAAAGAGATTATCTTAAGACAAAATAAATATCAATCGAGCTCGAATTTTCATTAAATCGATAAACCGAAAATTCCAACTTCTTAACCAGTTTTACCAGTCGAAAAAATCAACTTCACAGCGAAACATTTTTGGCAATACGTTCAAATTCAACGAATCAAACCGGGTCGATTTTTTCGATATACACAAAAAACCTCAAAATTGAATTTAAAAATATACGTAACTAGGTAGTTTTTAAATTAAAACGTAGATATATGACACAAACCACAACGAAAAAACAAAAACTAATAAAAAATTAATCGAACAAGATTTTAAAAAATTCTTACGTCATCTCGAATAAGCAAACGAACAAAGCACTTGGGAATAAGGCTACTTCGCGACGTCTTAGAAAATAACATACGATCACAGACCGTTCAGAGACAATGACAACAAACACACGTAACTAGATAAGGTGAGGATAATTTCGCGATATCGAAACAATAACGTAAAACAACGATTCGGCATTTTTAGCCCTGACAGAGCAAAATTTCGAGCTCAAATCGCATGTTACACATTCATTCCATTAAGCTTATCACTGTTCAAGATAAAATTCAAAATCAGTTTCGTTATCAACGGTTGTCGAATTGCTAGAGTAAATTTCGTAATTATTACGAGAGACGGACCACGTAAACGGTAGCGGTACGTCGAACTGAAATTTAATTTTCGATACGAAAATATTGTAAAAATTCGAATTAGGTGAAGATTTACCTGCGGTAAGTAGGAGAGGATTCATCGGATCCTGAATGATTTCTATTGTTATCGGCAATACAGTCGTCTTCACGAGCATCGTAAAAGTCTTCGTCTTCCGATGTCGAATAAGAAACATCGGGAATATCTGGAAGAGTCACCATTCTATCATTACTACACTTTTAATTAAAATAATTAAAATATAGAGAATTGTCCGGCGGAAGGAATACGCAAGCACAACACAACATTACTACAGTTGAACAACTGATACCAGAAATATACTGTAAAACCCGATACAGCAATCAGTTTGACAAAAATTTCAAACTGAATAGCTTTTTTTTTCGATAAGATAAACATGACGTCGTTGTACACGCGTCTTTTCTGAAACTTTTTAATTTATACTGTTTTCGAATCGTCGTTGAACTCGAATAAGTACGCAGTTCGTGAAGTATTCTTCAGGTAGGTAAAATAAAGGGAATGCGTAGCAATAAAATTAACCAGCCATTAAAATTTAAAATATTTACGTCTTGGGAGATAGGTATTACCGTCGAAACTTTTCAACACTTTTAATCTCCTATAATGCCAAAACACACGCTGGGCCAATTTTACAAAAATGCAATTAAAACGAATTCTAATTAATGAATATTTTGCAGGTCGTCGATGTATTTTCGCGACAATATAAAGCGGTAGAAGCAGTCACCTAGTATGCTACAAAGCTGCTAAAAATTATTCTGCGATCGTTTCTTGTTTGTTGGTTTTTCGATTTTTCGATTTTTCATTTTTTTTTTCAACTTTCGTACATTTGGGCAGAGTCAGGAAAACAAATTTCTGCTCTAGTTTTCCATGGAATTTTTTTTGAGGTAACAAAAAATCAATTGAGGAAGTATAACATTGGAATTCCAATTTTCTATGGATTTTTTTAAAAATACAAATACCTATAATTTTTTTTAAATCAATATTAAAGAAGTATAATATTGGTGTTTTTATGAAATTCTGTAAAAATTTAAGAACAAAGAATTTTTAATTGATAATCCGAACTCTTGAAATTTCATCAGAAATGATTCTTAAGAGTTAAGAATTATGATTTTTTCAAATAAATTTTTTCCCCCAACTCTTCAATGTTGAATATGTATTTAAAAAATCCTGAAATTAAAAATTCTTCTTTTTTTATAGAATTAAAAAAAATTATTTAATTTAATATTCATTTTATTTCTCCAAAATAATATCAATATAAACACTGCAATGTTGTCAAACGTTACTTTAAATCTTTCCATTCGTTCATTCAAACATTTCAGAAAAATTCTAGGCCAATAATGGATTATTTTATGACTTTATGAATATATTAGTTTAAATTTCAAGGATGGAAAAATAAAGTTACATGGGGCACACACAAAAAAAAATTTACTACTTTATAATCACATGGATTTCAATACCGAAAATGTTTCACCTCGTTTTCATGAATTTCATGAATTTTAAAATGAGGGAAAAAATGAGAGAATAATAATTATTTGAAATAATTAACTCTCTCTAATTAAAATAATAATATAATAGACAAATCTTCTGCACTTTCTTTCACCACTACAAATAACTAGATATTTTTCAAAATGTTATCTTAATCATCATTTTTACCAACTTTTTAAGGATTTATTCCAAGTTTAGTTATTATCAACAAAATTTAGTATTTTTTTTGAAATATCCCTCTCTCTTTTCTCAAAGGCTAACACCAAAATTCAAATGCTGCCTATAACTTATAATCATTTCCTTATTTTATTCAAAGTTATAATCCCCTCACAATCAAATATTACAAATTTTAAAATAAAACAAATATTTAATCGTAATATTGGGAAATTTTTATAGTTTTTGTCTGTTTCATCGACTGAGGGAAATAATTTTCCATTTTTTTTCGGAAGTTGAATGAAGAAAAGGGTATCTAACACAAAAATCATATCTAGACCTTGAAACAACCCGGTAAAAATTCACCCCCCTCCCCGGAGTCAACCCTCACTTATTCTCTTTCGGATTTAAAAACGTCAATGTTTTAAAAAAATTTCAAAAATAGACAAAAAAAATTACCGAAAATTATCTCAACATAGATTTTTTTCAAAACTAACTATTGACACGAATTTTTCACTTAGCAAAAATTCCTTTGTTCATTAGGTAAGTAATAAAAATTGGGAAAAAATTTATTAATCGTTTGAAAAAGTCTCAATATAGATATTTTTAGCCAGAAAAATATTATTTACAATTTCTCACCGCTTCCTCAATTTTCGAACCATATTTTTTGTCTTATTCATTATTTTGAATATCAAAATATTTCGGGACTGACATCCGTCCAGGTAGCGCTAGTGTGCGCTCGTTTGAAAACGGTGTAGAAGAAATCGTCACCATAAGGTTTGTACCGGAACGTTTTGTTTTTACAAAATTTCTCAAAAACGAGACATTTGTGTGATTTTTTGTTTGAATAGCATTTAAAGATAATTTAATTTACTTTAAATTCAGTTCTTACAAAAAATTACGCATCTGCCACCGTTCTGGAGAAATTTGTAAAATAATAGAACGTTCCCATATAAACGCTATGTAAAAATTATTTTCTACACCGTTTTCAAGTTGGCCCCTCTTCACTCCACTAACGCCGCTACGTCCATTTTTACGTTTCCGTGTCAGTCCCGAATTAAGATTATTTAAAGTTGAATTTTCTCAAATTAAAAAAACAAAAATTATGAAAAAAGTGATATTTTTAATAAATGTATCATTCATAAAAAAATGGGGTAAAGGCGTAAAGGTGAAAAATGAGCACCAAAAAACCGAAGAAAATTGTCACGATTTTCAATTTTTTTTTAAATGAGAAAATCTGGAACAGGATGCAAATTGGCCTATTGTGATCTGTGATGAAGTTGAAAAAAATTTCTGTGATTGGAAGGTTGATTACATTGCAGTACGAAACTTTATGAATAACAGACCTCCTCGGATTGTTTACCAATAAGTTATTATAAAAAATATGATTTCATGTTCTAGCAGTGAAATTTTCAAATTAGGCACCTACCGTTTTGCATGTAATTTTATTATTTTTTCTTCAAGTTTTGAAAAAAACATGGAGGCCAATTTTTATGTTAAGGGTTCATTTTTGTTTTATTTTTCCGATAAAATATAAAATATAAAAAATTAAAAAATATGAATTTCTTGAAAAAATCACATAAGGTATTAATTTCCGAATTTTTTCAAAAAAAATCACATTTTTGCTCTATTTTTCAGATAAAATATAAAAAACTGACCAAAAAATCGTAAAATCAACTAAGGCAGCTGAAATTTTGCTACGAAAGTTTTACAACTCTCCTTTCCAAAAATTACATTTTAATTTAAATCTGTGGTATGCTCCTCGAATGATACTTTAGACCAAAAAAAAACAATTTTTCATCATGCCTTCACTGTTTTCAATGTGCCCCATAGCATTTTGCATCTTACCCCCATCCAGGGAGCACAATGCAAAAATAATGGAAAAAAAATTCTAAAAATTCTGTAGGCTTGAGGTATACAGTATGCACCAAAAAAGTTTTTTTTTCAGCGAAATGAAAGAAAAATATCTAAACTTTAGTTTGTTGCAAAAATCAGACGATTTGATCAATTTGAATAGATTTGGAACATCAGTTTGTCTTCAAAGGACGAATTAAAGAGAGGTAAGGGTTACATCGAGGAAAGGTGATATTTTCATCAGTGAGCACTACTTTTATGTCCCCCTCATTCGACTTTCAGAAAAAAAAGTGCAAAAATGATACCTTTCAAAATATCCCTACTCGATAGCATCTTATTTTTACAAATTGCATTCTCTCCTTCTCCTAATTTTTCGCATAAATACAAAGGAGAAAAGCACGAATTTAACTACATTTATGCATTTTTGCTCAATTCGAATTTTTAATTGAAAGATTACGTTTAATTATTATTCAACAGTTTTTTTTTTGGTTTTCAATTTTAATAAAATCAAAACAAGGTAATTTCATTAAAATGAAACGTTTCAAACTAATTCCCCCCCCCCCTTACCAAAAATATATTTCAACATTATTATTTATCAAAAACGACAAAAATAACAATTTTTCACGATCCCCAAAACCAGTTCCGATCTAAACGATAATCGATAACAATCTACATACGAGGCCCAAATACGTTTAAAAATTCCCACCCATAGCCTTTATCTTTGCCACCATCGATTCTAATTACAATCGGTATTAAAAATTCGCTACCCGATACGACGTGGTCGCTAAATTGATTTATTTAAACGAGTCTCCGCCTAAATTTATTTAAAGCTCGACCTCGTTATACGTAAACGGCATATTAGCCACGTTCATGACACTCGGCTCGAGGGAGGAGGCAGGCGGAGTCGCAACGTACAGTAACCGTACATACGCGAACTTGAAACTGACCAAGTATAAATTCTAAACAGCACGCGATGGTACGAAATTTCCACCCGTCAAAAGACTAAAAGCTACATGCTGACGAATACCAAACATAACGTCGAAATAAGGCCACAAAGCACTTTATGTGATTCGGGGATAATTTCAAAACACCATATCGCATAAACGTAAAAAAACAAACAAACAAAAACGATCGCTTCGTATTGGAACTCGAATCGCGAGCCAGAGTGGCGCTAAATCGTATATTGTACCTGCTCTATAACCGGAATTAACTGGTAATTTACGATACGCTGGTAACATATCTTTTTCGCTGATTTCCGTTCCTACTTCTATATCTTCTTTCGAATCTGTTCATAAATAAACGCAGCTTATGAAAAATGAAAATTTCCAATGGAAAATCTCTAAATTACGAACTACGATGGGAGAATCTTTGACGCGGAAATGTCGTACGAACTGAAAAGCTCGACGAGTTAAACTACACTGTCGATTAACGTGAAAGTCTCTGATTGGGAAATTACGAAACGGAGATTTTCTTACTTCTGCGGCATTCGTCGACGAACACATTGGAAATTTGAACCGGCGGTTGATATGTACCGTTTACCGGAAACGCCGAATTCTGCGAACACAAAATACAACACGTATGTAGTTATACGAAAATTGAGGTAGAATCGAAACGCCGGCTGCCGAAAATACGAACTGTGCAGCCGCAGTTTTCGCATTCGTCATAATCGATCAAGTAAACACATCGCTATACAAAATAACTACTCGTACAAATAGGCTCAGGCTCGTCATTCAATTACGTAACTCGACCATTAACCGACGAAGGCTAATTTAGTCCTATGCGAAGTTTTTCTCACTCTTATAAACGAGTAATTCGCCTTCACCTTCGTGACCATTTCCAGATGATTTTTTGCCAATCGACCGATTCGGTATTTGAAACGAAGGTGAATCGAAGTTACGGTAATGGATGAGAGAATTTATAGGTAGAGTCGAGTAAGCGGCAGAGACCACAATACGTGGGTAATTTTCGATCTAGAAATAAAAAATTTATCAGAAAAGTCTGACTTTGAAGAAAAAAGGTTGGAAAAACGCTCAAGAACCTCGTTCGATTGCTCGTGCAGCGTAATAATGTAATAAGGTATCATATCAGTTTAATCTCATTTATTATTTACGTGTTTCACACGTAATATTATTTGTAACGGAATCGTATAACGTATTTTACGGGTCATTATACCAACTTACTCGACTTTCGATTAAATAACGCCGCACAACGTGTCTATGAACTTTAAGACAAGTTGAAAAACGAGCACAAATGGAATAACGAACAAAGCCGAGATATTTCTCCGTAAACTGAGGCCTGATTATTTTATACCTACTTGAGTGAGTATTTTAATTACCTTGGCAATTTGTAATAATACTATGGTGTGTTTCACTTGTTCCAACATGGCCTGCAAAAAAATTCGAAAAAATGTAAAATTTCAGATTGAGTGATTAGAAATACGGATACAGACAGAAAATAATATATGAATGGGGTGAAATTTTAAATATTTTAAAATATTACATTAGTATCACGGATGACTCGTTCGCACGTATCTCTTTCGTCGTTTTCCATTTGAATTATTTTATTTTCTAATTCCTGAAATCAGAAGGAAAGAATGGAATAAGTAATAGGATACCTACAGCTACGCCTACGTCGTAAATGTAAATTTTAATAGTAGGCGGTACATGATAATTTCAGGTCGATCTTTATTTATACAAGGTGAAAAAAAATTGTTTCGATTTCTTCCTACCCCTTCTCCTCCTCAAATTGTCTATTTTTATGAGAAAAATTTTTTTATTTAATTGCAAGTACTTTGCAAAGCTTAATTAATCATGTCTGATGTCTGAAGGCTTCAAATTCCAAAAAAAAATTATAGCCTCTGACCATAAAGTAATTTTTCCAACAAAAAACTGCACTGGAGAAATGTTTGTATCCTCAGGATGAGAAATTCTCTCATGCACACAACAGAGAATTACATAAGACTGGCGACGGCGAGAGCACAGCCCCCCTTCCCTACAATTTTCAATACATCAAAAACGGTATTCGATTTTATTGAATTGAGGAGATAAAAAGTGTAATTTCAGCGAAAAACAATTTCTTCACTTTTTCAATACATTTTTTTCAAAATGAAATGCAAAAATGAATTAGGTTTGATCATTATTGGCATCAAGGAAGACAATTTCATTTTAAGAATATGTATGGCAAATTCGGAATGTATTCTTGAAAAACTTCAATTATTACAAATCTATCGCAATTTATGGATTTGAACTCGAAGTTACGAATTTCGAAAAATCCGGGGTGTCTACCGATTTTTCAAAATCAAATCTCGCGACTTTTTTCCAATGTATCTAGTATCTATCTCTCAATTTGACCCCCCCCCCCCCCCCAAAAAAAAAAAAAATCAACGAGATCAAATTTATTACAGAAAAAATTTCATGCACGGAAGAAAATACGTCTTTAATTTTAAAAAAAGGAAATTTTTCACCGAAATTTTCTAACAGTGAGTTCTGTTACGAGCAGATTACCAATATGATGATGTGATTATTTGGCCCGAGCGAAGCAATGGCGAATTTTTTTTTTGAAGAATTTATTAAAAAACAGCAAAAAAGAGACATATTTTTAAATGATTTCTCCTTCTAAATTTTTAAAACATCCCATTGAAAATTCCAAAATTCTCCGATTTTTTAGATTTTTCCGAGAATGGACGCAATACTGATACTCCCTTTGAAAATCCCAATCGTGATCGCTACTAAGTCTCCCACAAGAACATATTTTTTCCGCTTGAAAATATTCAATTGTCTGAAATAGAAGGGAAGGTATATAATTTAAAAATGGGTGTTTAAAATTTATGAGCCCGAGCGAAGCGAGGGCGAAAATTTTTAGAAAAAATGTTCAAAAAGGTGAAATTTCTTTATTTTTTCTGTTTTGTACAAGTCGAAAAAAATTCAGGTAATTTTGGAAAAATTCGCGACTTTTGATGAATTTTGGGTCAATTTTGCGACTTTTTCGCGACTTTAGCGACCGGTAGACACCCTGAAATTGTGCTTTAATTAATTAAATAGGTCACCAATATGGGTGATCCACGATTAATAGGTGCTAAAGTTCATATGGACCATTTTTATGCGGGTTTCTCTAGAGCAGAAAAATCCGTAAATTTTTGGAGGCTCCGAAACGTCTCAACAGTTTTTAATCGATTCGGAAGGTCAAAAATAGGGTATCTACCAATTTTCAGCGTTTTACCTCGATGCGTATGGTGTCGGCGTATTTTTAAATTTTTTCCAGGAAAATTTTTTGTCAAAAAATATAGATTTGAACTAAGAATTGCGAATTTTGGAAAATTGTGCTTTAATCGATCAAATAAGTCACTAATATGGGGAATCCGCGATTATAGGAGCTCAAGTTTATATAGGCTATTTTTATAGTTTTTTTCCAATACCTACTAAAAATTCCAACATTTTTTGAAGGCTTCGAAGCGTCTCGAAACCTTTTCCAATCGACTCGTGAGGACAAAAATAGGTATCTGCCAAATTTCAGCTTTTTATATCGATGCGTACAGTCCATTTTTATGGGTTTTTTCCTGCGTTAGAAAATTCCAAAATTTTCTGAAGGCTCCAAAACGTTTCGAAACTGCTTCTAATCGATTCGGGAGGTCGAAAATAGGGTATATTATATACCAAATTTCAGTGTTTTTTTTAATTAGATCTTTTCATATTTTGTAGGGTGATGAGGCAATTTTTAAATTTCAAAAATTCGCCAAATGAAATTTTAGATACGGGATTCTTTTACGATGTACTTTCGATGAATTTTTGTTTCGGATCAGAATTTTACTCTGAGTTGGGATACCTACCTTTTTAGAATGGAATGAGACGATGGTAATTTTCCAAAACTTGGAAATAAAAGGTCATCCAAATGTTTAGTCGTTTATCACTTCATCACAGATATCAGAAAATGAACAAAAATACGTAAATAATTTTCAGCAAAATAATTCAGTCTGATATGATTTTTCTCAACAAATTCAAGAACGAATCGAAATTGGGATTAAAAGGCGGAAAGGGGGAATAAAAAATTGAAATTTTATGAGATCTTTCCAGATTTTCTATGTACGTAACTAAAAATACAACTTTCCCATTTTTCGACTCAATATGAAATTAATCTCTAAAAAAGACCATCACTAATGCACATTTTTTTAATCGAATATAATTTTCTCGATTAAAGATTAAATATTGCCATTATTTGAAGGGCGATGCCATGCCCCCCTGACCAAATGAATTGAGAAAAAAATTGATGTCAAATCTTGAGTTGTTAAAAAAATTGAAAAGGCTGTAATATGAGTGAATTTTAAAAGCAATAAAAGCATGACTTTTTCGAAACAAAATTTTAAACTATTTCAAGTAGTTCAGGTGAGTTCATACTTCATATGATGACTAATAGCAAATAATCGAAAATTTCGAGGAAAAAATTATCAGTTTGTTCATAACTAATCCCATATTGTTTTTTTTCGTCTAGACATACCAGCAAATTGTAGTACGAGCCTGACTCATATCTATGCGAATCGAGACATCTAGTAAGAAGTATTTTCCTTTTATTTTAAAGTAATTTTCAGGGATAGTCCAATTGCGCGCCGAAAGAGATGCAGACTACTTAATTATGGCTCAATTGCGCACCAAGCTTTGCAAAACGAAGAAAAAAACAGTGGTTTTCAAATTATGGAAATAAAAATATTGAATCAAGTAGTATTGTAAATATGCTTTTTGAATACGTTATTGTTGATCAATGATCACGATTCAAAGAAAATTTCAAACTATATCAAATTTCGATTTTGAAAAATAATTTTTCTGCCAACATTTTTGAGTACCTAATCATGATTTTTTTCTCCATCGAAATTCATATTTCAATTTTTTTTCTCTACAATAAATCTTTTGCACGAAGTATAATTTTTCGAAACTGAGTTCTCTCTATCAAAATT
Source organism: Pseudococcus viburni (assembly GCA_033439095.1). Classification (NCBI taxonomy): domain Eukaryota; kingdom Metazoa; phylum Arthropoda; class Insecta; order Hemiptera; family Pseudococcidae; genus Pseudococcus; species Pseudococcus viburni. The sequence goes on along the minus strand of JAVBJF010000441.1, from coordinate 92,857 downwards.
TTGCTTTTTTTCGCCAATTTTTTCGAAATTTTCATCTAAATCCCATTTTAGACGCGAAATACTTGCATACATATTTACACACCAGATTTGTTGTCATCAGCATTGTTTTTTCAAATTTGAATAGTGTTTGAAAATTTTAATGCAAAAACAAACTCATTTTTCAAACTTGCAAAATTTTTAAATATTAAATTCGAAAATATTTTTACAGTAACAGGGGAAGAAAGAACTTCCAAGTTGGAAAAAAAAATTAGATGTGTAAAAGTTTTAATACCGAAAAAAATACGAGTGAAAATTTTGATAGCGAAGAGAAAAAGTCGAAATCGCAAAAAAATTACTTACATTATAGAAATTTTGATAACGAAAAAATACATTTTCAAGGAAGTTTACCTACTGAGTATAAAAATAATACAAGATCGTGAAAAATAAGCATTTTGACAAAAAAAAATTCCGGTTAGAAATGTGAAAAAAATTACTAAAATTCGACGAATAAAGTATCCTAAAATACAGAACAAGTTGAACTCTGGGTAAGTACTTTGGGAGCCACTGCTCAAACAAAATTCGCAGTGCGCAATTGGACCATAATTAGGTAGGTAGGTAGTCGGCATCTCTTTCGGTGCGCAATTGAGCTATGAATTAATGACCGCGGTGCGCAATTGGGTTTTGCCGAATTTCAGCCCAGTATGATTGAAATGAGCCTAAATCGGCGATATTCGATTAACAGGGATACTTTTCGCTCGCAATTAGAAAATGTACCTCAATGTATCGGGCGAAGAGAAGGAATGGAAGAAAATTACACAAAAGGAAATCATTCTCGATCCCTTTTTACAATTTTCACTCTATTTGGCTAGGAAATCTTGTAGCTATCTCGTTCCTGGTATTTCGAAGTCTCCAAGTAGACTCAAAGGATCAAACTTTCGAACGTCGATACCCAGATATGCTTTGAAGAGTTACTTTTTTAGTCCTCATTGCATCATTAATTTTGATATTCTCAAGTATGATTTTTATCGTCAACTTATCGACATCTGGTAAGTGTATTTTTCTCTTGTGCAAATCAATGACGTAATATTTTTACGTAAAAATATAATACGCAAGTGGTTAATACGACAATCGTTACATTAGCCTCGTTAGAAAACAATCCGCTCATTTAGCAGATGAGATGCCAACCTCATAAGTATACGAACGAGGTAAACAGAGACCTTTTTAAGACTTCAAAATATTATTATTACACCGAGCGAGATCCGAATGGTTATTGCGAATTGAATAACGTCGAGGAAAAAATAAAGTATAAGTGCGTTTTGATAAATAAATCAAAGACCGTATGTTTCCTTCGGTAGCACAACGACGTAAACGAAATCGTCACGAATGAGGAAGGTCATTCGTGATAAACATGTCATTAATAAAAAGAAACTGTAATTTTTTTCTCGGTGAAATAAAATTTATCATTATGGAACACGTATGTGTGGTCCTTTTCTAAGCACACAGCGTTTAAAGGCACCTATCGAATCGAATTATATTTACCTTTACTTGATTAATTAATAATTGGAGGTAGGCATCGGCTTCGGCGACTTTTTTATCAAAATTATGCAGCGTGGGTAACGTTTTCGAGTTGTCAAACTGCATCTGAAATGATTAAGGGAAAAAATAATCGAAACGTGTTTATCGTGTAAAAATAAAAAATTAATCCGCTCGTTTCGAGTATAAAAACGAGTAAAACTAGAATTAAAGTGTCTCTATTGTAGTCGTACATTATTTTTAATTTTTTATGTATTTTTAGCGTCGACTGTCATCTTGTAATTCGAAGGAACGGTTATCCTGTTGGTTTTCAACTTACGGAAGAAGTAGAGCTAAGGCATCCGTATGCATGGCGAACGATCGTATCCTCCAAACACCTCACCCATTTTTCCCTTTCTTCGAAATTTCTAGCTTGAAAATGAAACGTTTTACCGTCGACGGTGACAGTAAATGTGGTATTATCTTCGTCGTCGATACCAATTATGGCACCTTTCAATCTAACGCAACCTCGCCGTACTCCACGGATCATTTTTTCTCTCGACTGAAACACGAAAATAAAAACACCATTAAACTCGATTCGATAACAAATATTGACTCGAAAACAAAACAACGAAAACACATTAACAAATTATCCCAACAGCTATTAAAAAAATTCGCCGCCAGATTGTATGTTACGAAAAAATCGATTGTTTTTCGAGAAAAAAATTCACATCCGGTACAAAACGATGTACCTATTACCTAACTACCATCTATTTATAAAAAAAAAAGTCCAAAATGACCGACTGTGAATATATTTTTAAAAATGGAATTAAAATTACATAGGTAGCAGATGTTTTGTAACACGATTAATCTTCATGTTGGAAAATTCATTTTCCCAACTTGTCAGCGCGTGTTTTTATAATTTTGAAATTTTACCGCCAAGGGATAAAATTTGTTAAGGCAGAAATTACCGAAGTGGAAATTTAATTGTTGGCAAAAAAAAAATGATAATTTTTATCGCTCGTTTACTTTTGAGAGACTCTTGAAGGTATAAAAAATGATGCTGAAAACCCTCGGAATACATTAAAAGTATAAAAGTTTATAACGAATTCGAAGAATAATTTTGCTACAGACTACAGAGTTGAAGAAGAATATCAACACCATATTGCTCAAGTGAAAAAATATTTTTACAGCGATGCACTTTAGGCTTTGAATAAATAAGAAAAAAATAAGTAAAACATAAACGTTGGTGTTTTTTTTTCTGCGTAAAAAAATAGTGTAAAAAGGTCGGTCGATACGAAAAATTTCTTACGAGCAAAGTGCTCGGTCCTTTGAAATTTTTCATATAACCACGTGCTAAACTAAACTAGTTGTAACGAGGAGGGGTATGGCGAGAAAATCTGTTTTTTTGAGCTGATTATGGCCTCTGCACCAAGCAAAATACGTTTTTCAGTGAATCTTTCGGGTCATCTCTCTTTTTCGAATATCATACACATTATTTTCAAAATAAATCACCAAAAATAACTGTTATTTTTTGTTAAAGACCAAAAACAATGAACTTTTTAAAAAGTAAAATTAAAGAAGCTAGCAATTTTACGAAAACTGGTCCCTTCAATCTTCCTATACACAATATCTACTGCATTGAAAATTGAAATAAAGTTTCACGAAAAATGTAAATCTCGTTATTTCAACGTACTTTAACTGTTGCTGGAGATGAGAAAAAATTAATTTACTTTTAGACTTGTTCTGCAAACGTTCATTGAAATGTAAAAAATTATGTATAAGTATTTCGCGTTTGATGGACAAGTTTTGTGAACATTTATGAAGATTTGGAAAGACCGAAATTAAACCAAGCTTGGAACATGCACATGACATAATGTAGCTTATACCTATTTTAATTTCGAAACAAGGATTCAGTCGAGATAAAAAATACAGAAAATATCGCTAAAATTTTTCATTAGTTTGGTATTTTAAAGCGATAGTCATTCCTTCGTACTTTTTAAAACATTTTAATATGCAGCGATCAGAGAATTATGACATTTTTTACGACAATTTTTTTTTGTTTTTTTCAGGGAATAGGAGTCGACTCCGGAATCGGAGTCAAACTGACTCCAAATTGACTCCGACTCCGGTTTGACTCCGGAGTCGAGCCGGAGTCAGAGAGTCAAGATCACAGATTGACTCCGGAGTCAAAGTGGAGTCAGGAGTCAGGGTGTGAGTTTGATTCCGGAGGCAGGGTGGAGTCAGGAGTCAACGTGTGAAAGTGACTCCGGAGTCAAGGTGGAGTCAGCAATCAGCTTTCTCCCTCGACTCCGGAGCCAACTTTTTGGCTGACTTCTATTCCCTGTTTTTTTTTCAAGGAAGGGGTAAGAGATACAGGTGTCAAGTGACAACAATTCCGATAACAGAAAAAAAAAAGAAGCTTGTACGTAAAAAAAAATGTATGAAAAAATTATACGAAATATGTATACAGAAATATTACGCAAATGAGATCAAAAATAACGTTTAAAAAGCGAAAAGTGGTCATGTTTTAAACATTTTACAAACCTTCTCCAACCTCTCAGGAAGGGAAAATTTCCCTCTCCCTTGGCGGATTAGCACTTGCAATAGTACAAAAAATGAACAAGAAGACACAACTTGTTAAATGAATTGTTTCCCAAAATTAAAAATTTTGAAGATTTCTGGAACCACTGTCCTAAGAACTTTTATCAACTTTATGAAATTTTTATGATTTTTATTAAGAGTCGTCGTATGATCTACAAAGAGAGGTAATTTTACAATAATTTACAATTTTTGAGCGAAATTGAAAAGAGAAAGTGAAATTTTTCGAAGAAATAATTACAAAAGCGAAGAAACGCGTTTGTAGATGGTTTATCCTTCTTTTGGATTCTCAAAGAATTCCAAAGAAAATTTCAAAATTCTCCATTTCCTTGACTTTTACAGATTTTTAATATTCCCTGATTTTTCCACGTTTTCTAAAAAAAAAAAGGACACCGCGAGGTTTGAGGAAAATGGTTCATTTTTTAATATACATGAACGAATAAATGTTAGCTCGAGGTGTTTTTAGAAAATCAATACGAGTACATCTAGATAAATTAAAAATTTCATTTTCCAAAACCGAGACGTGAAATGCTGCTAAATACACATCTCCTACACACAAATCTTTAAAAAATTGAAAATTCGTGATTTTCAATGCAAAACTTTAATGGATGAATTCATCTTCTGATCACCCCCCCCCCCCCATTCCCTACATTTAAGTGATTTTGGATCATTTTATACAACAAAAAATTAAGTGAGTACACTTTTTTTTTTGAAGAAAAAATCATTAATTTCACGTCATTTTTCCAGCCTACACTGCTACCGCCCTGCTTGACAATGTCCACTCTCCTCTTCTCCAGAATTCATTTTAACATCAATTTCACTGGGGAACAACTCGACTTTCAAAACTTTTTACACCTCCTAATTTTTGAATTTTAATAATTTTCGTGTTCCATACTACAAACCTTGTAATTTACAACTTTATTTCTCCCAAACAATTTATAGTTATTAGATCTTTCCCAAATTCAACTCCAGAAATAAGATGGATTTGTTAATGGTGCGATTTAAATTATTTTTTGAATTCGCAGTTACATAAAAAAATAAGTTTTTGAATTTTTTCCAAGAGCCAAGAAACAGGATATCCGACAAAATTTTCTTAAATTAATTCATGACATTTTTCAAGAGATTTTTACGTCTACAGGGTGTCTAATTGAACCCCAGACACAAAAGCGAAAAATTCCCGTTTTTTCCTTTACAATCCCATTTGTTTACATTGATAAAAATTACCGAAAAAGGTATTTTTTTCGCTTCTGTGTCTGGGGTTTAATTAGACACCCTGTACAACACAACAATGATACCATCTCTCTAAAACAACACTATATTTTCTTAAATTCTTCAAGTTAGCAAAAAAGAATGAATTTATGGATTTTCAGCAGAGACTAGGAGTCAGCCAAAACGTTGACTCCTGACTCCGGCTTGACTCCCGGAGTCAAGGAAGAAAGGTGACTCCTGACTCCGGCTTTACTCCGGAGTCGAGGAGAAAGTCGACTCCTGATTCCAACTTGACTCCGGAGTCAAGCTCACTCCAGGACTCCTGACTCTACCTTGACTCCGGAGTCGAACTTACAAGTTGACTCCTGACTCCACTATGACTCCGGATTCAATCTATGACCTTGACTCTTGACTCCGTTTGACTCCAGAGTCAATATATGACCTTGACTCCTGACTCCAACTTTACTCCGGAGTCAAGCCGGAGTCGGAATCAAGTTGGAGTCAGTTTGACTCAGATTTTGGACCAAGGAATAGAGATCAGCCGAAAAGTTGACTACTGACTCTACCTAACTCCCAGAGTAAAGAGGAAAAGTTGACTCCTCACTCCACCTTGACTCCGGAGTCACTTTCAGACCTCGACTCCTGACTCCATCTTGACTCCGGAGTCGATTTCAGACTTTGACTCCTGACTACTGTTTGACTCCGGAGTTAACCTGTTACCTTGACTCCTGACTCCGCCTCGACTCCGGAGTCAAACTGGAGTCGGAGTCAATTTGAAGTCAGTTTGACTCCGACTCCGAATTCGACTCCTATTCCCTGATTTTTAGACAAATTTTGATTTTTAGAAATCAGTTTGAGCTAATTTCATGAAAATTTGAAGAAATCCACAAACTATTTCTCGATTTGATAATACTCTAACAATAGAGTTTTACTGAGAATAAGCATCTCATGATTATCTAATCTAACCTAATTCAGACAATTACTTTCCAGAAATTTTTTCATGTTTATTTCGAATGAGATAAACATAAGTAATATGTACAATTTATGGATAAGACGAAAATGACGAAATAATAACATGAAATTTTCTTTTAAAATAACGATAGGTATTGCTTTATTTCACGTAATACATACAAACGAAAAATACTTTCTAATAAACAAGTATTTGGTGTTTTTTGAATAATTTTTTTGAAAACCGCATATCTACATTTTTAATGAATTAGGTATACGTGAAAAGGAACATATTTCTAGATAGATAAAAAATCATTTCGGTGTACTAAGATTTTTTTCAATTTGTTTTCAAAATTCCGAAACTAAATAGAGAAATAAAAATTATAATGCGAAGTAATGGCAGGTCGAGATTTGAATGGTATAAATATTCATCACTTTTGTAACTTATAAGGTCATAACAATTAGAATTATACAGGTATACCTAGGTAATAAGTTACAATGTATTTATAACACGAGAACCAACGTGGTCGATTCGAAAAGAATTTTTCAAGATATGAGAATTTTTTTCCATTTGTTTGGTAAATTTGTAGAAATCGGTTGAAAAATTTCGATATTATATCAGCTCGAGATTAGATAAAGAGGTAGAATCGTCTAAAAACGTACATGTTTTCATAGATTATGGCGTACTCATTTCAACACGTTGAGTCAATTTGGTAAAGAGTTATTTTCATTAGCTACGTTAAATCAACAATATTAAAATACGTAAAATACTTATCAATGAACAAACAGAGAATATTAGGTATACGTGTGAAAGAAGCGTTCGATTCATTTAAACAAAAACTCTTGATCACCGTTGGACAAATAAAATTGAGATTCTGCATCTTAATTTTTGTTAAATTGGCAGATTCCAAAAATGAATGCAAACCACATCCTTCTATTTCTCAAATGAGTTTTCACCACAACTGCTTTAATTAAATATCTCACAAGTTTATGAACTTTCACTCGACAGATTATAAAAATCTTTTGACAATTTCTTACAACACTTCACACGTGCAAACAAATCACCTAATTGCAGAAATTAACGGTATACCGAAGAAACACCAACTCTACCACACATCGTCTAATTAATACGCGCATTTATGATGAAAGACGGGTCAATGGTGAGTGTAGATGGATTCTAACAATAGCAGGGCTTGAATACGAAATTAAATAACATCATTATTTGTGACATTTCTTTCCGCGATGTGATCGAAGCTACTGTATATAGTTTAACAATAATCGAATCTTCGTTCTCAATACCAGAATAAAGTAAGTACCCTTGTTTTCGCAATATTATACTGCAGTAATTTTAAAAAAAATCTCGTAGAAAAATTCTCGTCGATATGTTAGTTTATGAAATTCCTGCTAAATTCCACAATACGCCGTCCGAGTTCAATTTTCAAACCACAAACAACGAATACGTTCGATACTGGGATAATATTTCACGTAGAATTTTCAACTAATAAAACAGTTTTTTTTTTTTCAATTTGTTTATTCATTTTGGAATCTGATCACGATACCCGAAACGATATTACATTTCGATTGAATTCCTCGAGCAACGATATGAAAATATTTCCAATGAAAAAGTCAACATTCGAAAAGAATTTAGAAAATTTTGATAAAAATAAGAATACCATACGGCGAATTACGCTCGAATAGCTTTGTTTTCAAGTTCAATTTTTCAACATGGAACATATCGATGATTGTGTGCAAAACAACGATAAAAATTGTTTTTTTCGCATTAAAACTTGCGCATTTTTCAACCATTAGACTTGTGTTTTTGGTAAAACTTTATTATAAATATTTCCCGTTGAAGGGATGCTGGTGAATATTAAGTAATACAGCTTTATAAGTTTTCTTTTTTAGAGCAATCTGTACGAAAGAAAGTTTTTCTTTTTACTATGAATAATGCGGAAACCGAAACGGCGTAACATAAATTTTCGCCAAGATATCGTTTATTTTGAGAATTTATTTTCTCGTTGTTGCCTTGTCGAGAATGAGGTGTCTTAATGGAATTTCCATTTTGATCGTTTCTTTGGGGAAAAATTCGACGGTGTGAGTGTGGGTCAATTTGAGATTATGGTCGAAAAACAGAAAAGTAGGGGGAAAATTTTGAAAATTAGTTATTAAATCGATAATGTACTTATTTTTCAATTTTTTTCAATTTAACCAACTTTTGTATTTCTGAGACTTCAGGAGTTCACTTAAACATGAAAACTGTACAAAATCAAAAAATTAGTATAATTAAAAGCTAATTTGATTCTCTTCAAATTACATATTCCTACATAATATGAAAAATTATCAAACAAGAAAGTTTTTCTCGAATTTGGGGTTTTCAAAAATTAGGTACTCTCTCATCTATAAATCAGTAAAAATTATCGAAAATCACTGGAAAACAGTCAGAATTTCAGCACAATAATAATTCAGTGAAAAAATTCACTGGAAGCCAACGGTGAAAAAAATTGCTGGAAAATCAGTGAAAATTTTCTGGAAAGCCAGTGTAAAACAGTGAAATTCTTTGAAAAATCAGCGAAAATCCGCTGAAAGTCAAAGAATTTCGCTGATTTTTCCTGTGCTGCGATTCTGACTATTTATCAGTGACTTTTCATTAATTCAAAATGAGAGTATAGTTTTGAGGAAAAAAAGTGATTGAAAGTTTCATTTGAAATAGTTTATTTTTAAATGCATATAAATTCAACGTGCCACCTATTGAAGTCATCAAATATAATTTTCGCTTTAATTTGACCAGTCTTCAAGAACTTATTTTAAATTTTAAAACATACTCTCTTATTTTGAATCTGTGAAAAATCATTGATAAATAGTCAGAATTGCAGTACAAGGCAAATCAGCAAAATTCTTTGATTTTCAGTGAATTTTCGCTGATTTTTCAAAAAAAGTCACTGATTTTTCAGCAAATTTCAGAGATTTTACTGACCTTACAGTGTATTTTCACCAATTTTCCAGCAATTTTTTTCACTGTTTGCTTTCAGTAAATTTTACACTGATTTATTATTGTGCTGCAATTCTGACTGATTTTTCTAGTGATTTTCGATAATTTTCACTGATTTATAAACGAGAGAATAATGTAGTCGCTTTCATGATGCCATCTCGTTAGATTTTGAGTGAAAATTGAATGTAGAGGGGAAAGAGTGAGAATGAAATGGATAAAATCATAAAAATAAGGTCAAGAGTAAGCTCTACCTTGTTATCAGTGGAAATTGAAAATTTTAGGATCGGGATATCTTGAGCATTATTGAATAAAATGATCTGAAAATTTAATATGTGCTTCGAAACAACATTATCTTTTGAGGGCTTTTGAAATATTTTTAAAATTTTTCTTCAATTTAAAAAAAAAAAAGAATTTTCAAAAACACTTTGAATAAAAAATATTGTTGTTGTTTGTACAATTTTTTCCGAACCTTTTTTTATTCAAAAATGGAAGAGAAATTTTGAAAATATCTCAAAAGTGCTCAACGGATAATGTTGTTCCGAAGCACATAATAAATTTTCAGACCATTTTATTCAATAATGCTCAAGATATCCCGATCCTAAATTTTTCCACTGATAACAAGCTGGAGCATACTCTTAAAGCGTTCAGCACCTTCCAAAACGTACAAATTCAATATCACTCAACGTTTTCGATATTTCAAAAATTTGACCCATAGGGAGAGGGTGAGAAGGAATACAAAGTTTTTTTTTGAGAAGTCGAATTGAAAAAATTAAAGTTCTTACTTATCTTCAGTGAGCTCAAAAACATACCAATTGATATCTGATTTTCGTTTTTGTCCAAATCTAAGATCAGAATCCCCGCCTTGAAATAAGATACTTCAAAAGTAACTCAATCTTTAAAAACATCCCAAAGATTCTCAAAAAGAAATTGAGCTTTAGATTTTGCAGGATTCAATTTCTCAGATTTTGTTGGGTTGGAAAGAATAATTTTTTTTAATTTTTTCGTTCCTTAGAGGTCAAGTCCAGTTAAACTGCAAAGCACAACAACAAAAATGAAGATGAAAATTCAAAATTATTTGAGCTCGAGAACCTATCTCTAGGGTTATTTTGAATATACGCCCAAAATTCAACCCTCGACTGATTTTTTTTTTCAATTCATTCAGGGAGGTTTCAAAATCCTTGTTTTTGATCCCCATAATCCATTTCTGGAATTATTTTGACCCCAAACCCAAAATTCAACACTCTAAAGTGAGAGGGAGGATGCAATTTTTTTAAAAAATTGGCAAAAAATTTTCATTTTGCACCCACCCCATCCTCGAAGATAAAATTCTGGATTTAGAGTTAAAGTTTAAAAAAAAACGAAAAATGGATGAGGAAGCTTCGATATTTTTTCAGCAAAAAAATTAGCTTCTTTTCTCTGATACTTTTTTTGTGCTTTGCAGAAAAAAAAATTGAAAAAAAATTTCTCTCAAGAAATCTAATGAACTGAATGCTGCAAACTCGATCTTTAAAACAGTGATTACAATGTCATATTTCCACAACTACTAGTACAAAAGTTTTCATTCACATCTGCATTATTTGATAAATTATGAAAGGAACACACGTATTCGTATTTTCATGATTCTTCACACCTTTGTGAACTTTTGATAGGAAAATTACCCGCAGCTGTCAAAAAACCACGCAACCTCGATCGATAATTCACCCACAATGGCAAAAAATTCATTTTTTCTCGCAAAAAAAAAATCATTTATACATTCATATACATACGAAGAAGCCCAATTCGAGAACGAGAGTAGAATTAAAAGTACATATACATAATTCTGAACCAGAACCTAGAAAGTTTTTTTTAATCGTCAATTTGAATTAGCGCAGCGAAACAAACTTTCCGCTTGGCAAATAACACACTTCACATTATGTAAATATTTATGACGAAGAAATATTAAAAATTCAGGAGTTCTATCGAATTGCGCGAACCTTTTTCAGCGGGAAAAAACCGACACGTTTGATAATCTAAGGATTCGTAATGTCGTGTGAAAAACACAAAAAATGAATTTCTATTTTCAAAAACGTTTATATTTTTTTTTGCATAGTTTTAAGCTATTCAATAATTATTTTTATTCAAAAATGTATCAATAATTTATTTCAATATGACATACATTGTACAGTAGCTTGACTTGATAAATACTTAATTTTTTCAGTTTAAAAAATTTATGTACTTATTTTAAAACAGAAATTATACTATTTTTGACCGAGGGGGAAAAGTGATCACAAAAAATTTTTATTTGTGACGATTCGCTGTATTTGGTTTATATAAATTGTACTCAACTCGTTTATGAATCATCAGTAATGTTCTAATATGACTCTCAAATCTCATTTTTTACGTTAGATTTTCAAACTTTCGAAATAATGGCACCGTTTTCACTATGGTTAGACGAACTGGACGAATTATTCGATAATATGGCAGGTAAAGCAAATTTTTCAATTGCTTTTGGAAATTTTCGCCATTTTTATCATTGTGTTAATAAAAACTGGGAGAAATACATCTAATTTTACCGAATAATTTTCCAGATGAACGGACAGCGTCGTGGCCCTTGGTGCAGTCTGTCAAAACTGTGCTAATAATCGGTTTAAGTTACATATTTATAGTTACATCGGTCGGACCAAAACTGATGGAAAATAGGAAACCTTATAATCTCAAGGGAATAATAATAGTTTATAATACCTTTCAAGTGGTTGCTTGTACCATATTGTTCACATGGGTAAATGAAATTATTTCAAAAGGTTTTTAAGTAAGCTGTAGAAATTTAAGAATAACAAAGGTCGTTGTTCCATTGCATTTCATTTTGTAAATGTAAAGATTATTCAATTCAGAATATTTTGAAATACAATATACGTAACGTTTCGAAATATAGGTAATTGAATATAATTCAATTGATTTTTCAGGTGATATGGAATGGACTGATCTTCGGATGTGTTCCTTTGAACGTGACAAGAGCAGAAGAAAATTTAGATGTGAGTTACCAACAAGAGAGATTTCCTATTTAGCAGTGTAAGATTTTGGGCCGAAAGAAAAAATGTACAACTGGAAGTATATACATCCAAAAAGAACCTCATCAAAAATTTTAAGTCTTCGAATTTATTTTTGGAATTTTGGCAAATTTTTGAAAATTCAAAATTACCTTATCGTCTTCTAGTGCAAAACACGAAAATTTCATCTCATCGAGGTAAAGAACTGAAATTTAGTATATACCCTATTTTGGACCCCCTGAATCTCTTAGACGTGATTTCGAGACGTTCTGGAGCAACCAGAAAATTTTAGGATTCTTCAGCTTTGAAAATAATCTCATAAAAAGGGTCCAAATCAACTTCAGCACCTAAAAACTCAGATTATCCATACTGGGGATCTATTTGATCATCTGAGGCACGATTTTTAAAAATCGAAATTGCCAGGTCAAATTCGCATTTTTCTTTAGCAAAAAATATTTGAGAAAATCGAAAAATTTACAGAAGACTTTTAGATAGATTTGAAAATGTTTCCAATTAATTCAGGAATTCGAAAATAGGGCAAACAATAACAAACTTTCCACCCTCTTTACCTCAATGAAGACTGCAGTCGTATTTTTCTTTAATTTTCACTGAAAATTTTAGAAATTTTGAAAAATAGTCTTTTAATTGGTCATTGGTCAAATACATAGATCCTCAATGTGGGTAATCCGCGTTTGTTGGTTCTAAAGTTCATTTAGACAATTTTTATGAGTTCTATTTTCAAAGCTAAAATTTACTTTAAAATTGTCCCCAGTGGATTCAGGAGGTTGAAAATAGGATAAATACCAATTTTTACTTTTTACATGGATCATATTTTTAAATTTTGTACTTTTGCAGGGCTATACCTATTAAGGTGGGAATTTTTTTTTCCATTTTGCTCATTTTTTAAACAAATTTTAAACTCCCAATGATCCTTTGGAGGAGAGCTAAGAATTCTTGAAAATGGGGCATTGTTCTAAAAAAAATCGCAGCTCTTCATCTTTCAAAGCCCCAAAATCCATCATAATCATAATTATTAGAGCAGTGAAAGTGCAATTTATGATGCAGGATCTCGCTGTATATTTGATTTTTTTTATTGTCAATTGACTAAACTTCCTTACTAAGACTCTTCGGTTCGTGAATCGATGTTTTTCAACATTTAAAAAAAAAAAAAACTTGAATTAAAGTAAGAGCAGTGCTTTTTAGAGGAAAAATTGATAATTAGAGCTTGAAAAAATAAAATTTGGAATTGTGAAGAGATTCAAAATCGTTGATTGATCAAAATCGAAAAATCTGTTTTTCTCCATTTCATGTGGGTTCTAGGACTTCGAAAATCAAAAACGATCCCTTGGCACTATTAAAAATACAAAGAACGTAGAGAACTCTAAATTTCCCTAAAACCCCAATGATCAATTTTTCCCTCGGGAGGGACCATATTTGTCCTAACTTTGGAAATTAGTTTCAAAATTAGAAAAAATATCGATTCACGAACCTGAACGACTTGGTAGAAAGGGTTAGTCGACCTCAAAACAAAAAATCAAATCGACTGTGAGATTCGACATGTACCTTTTCAGCACTAAAAACTTCAAAAATAATATGAATTTTTGGCCTTTAAAAATAAAAAATATGTTTTTTTCTCGAAAATGATCTTACTTTAAAAAACCATAGTTTTCCTCTAAAGAGCCTTATGGGGAGGGGGGGGGGTGAAAATTTTTCTAGGAGATCCTCCACTCAAAATATATTTTATACTGGAAAAAGGGTACAATCAAAGAATCGTGTTTTTTACTTGGCCTTACTTCCAATGGGGTAAGTTTGAATTTCCGAAAATATCGAAAACTGAACTTTGGCATTGGCACCTGCAATTTTGGATAAGGAAGTTCTTTTCGGATATACTTTCGATGTACTTCTGTTTCAGTCCAAAATTTTGCAGTCTGTTGAGACACATTTCTACTTTGTAAGCCAAACACATAATTTCTAAAATGATTTCATTGGCTGTAATTTCTCTCATACGTGTTTTACAGACAGCTCGAATATGCTGGTGGACATTTCTTCTAAAATTAGCAGAACTACTAGAGACTGTAAGCCGGTTACTTAAAATTTTTATAGATCAAAAATGAAAATTTAACATGTATAAGAAAATTTATGCTTCACTTACAGGTGTTTTTCGTATTACGAAAAAAACAAAATCAAGTTTCCGCGTTACATGTTTATCATCACGTCTCAACGTTCATTTGTTTGTGGGGGTGTACTAAAATTTTCCCTAGTAAGTAATTATACGTAATTAAGAGCAATGAGCTAGTTTAAGTGTACAATTAATATACATAACCTCCTCCTTGTAGGTAAAATGATCACGTTACCAATAATGTTGAATTGTTTCGTTCATATGCTCATGTACACGTATTATTTATTATCTGCATTTGGACCCTCAGTACAAAATAAAATAAGTAAATGGAAAAAATACATAACTATAGTACAAATGGTAAGAAACCCCTCGAATAATACGTAAGTAAATGAATGAATCTCCAACGGTGGGCTAATTTTTCTCAATTACAGATTCAATTTTGCATTTTATTGGCACACACAATGCAGACATTTTCGCCCAGTTGTGAAGTACCCAGCATATATCCGGTCGTTTTCATACCGAATGTATTTTTAGTCTTTTATATGTTTTATCAGTTTTATAAAGAAGCGTATTTAAAAAGGAAGCAGAAAATAAAATAATAGAGATATCGCGTTATTTATTACCCGCATCGATGCAGATTAATCATTTTAGGGAACGATATTGCACCGATTTGGTACGAGATGGGATATTATACGAGATCATCGAGATGAGATGCAGATGATGCGGTACAGAAGCAGCGGTTAAATTACACGGATATTACAACAGACGTAATTTAATTAAGGCGTAAAATAAACTTACCGTGTAGTACGACAATAATCCAGCATTATCGTCCAAAACAAACCACCGATATTGCCACCCTTTCATGACATTCGTCCACTTGCTCAATGAACCTTCCATCGTGAATAAGTTGGTTAAATTCTCAAAATATTATCAAAAAACTCGGTTTTATGGTTAGTTTTTTATCACAATACACCATCGTACCGATAGCTTAAAATAATACACGAGATAACATTCTATTTAAAAAGTATATCACACCGATATGCCACAAACGTATCGAGATCATTCACTTTTCCAAGTTTTCTACTAATTACAAATGATATCAAATTGATTGAAAGATCAAAATCACGGAATGAGTAATGAAATTTTCATAACAAAATTTGCACAAAAGGTTGTTCGAGTTTTTGAAAACACTTACGTCATTGACCGGTTGCATATCCGTTCGCCTGCAATGCGTAATTCAAGGTGGACGCAAACTAGTCCCGAAACTAGTTTGCGTCTTGATTTTTGACTTTTTGCTGCGAATTTTTAGTCAGCACTGTGTTTTTTTTCGTTTCCACCTGAAATAATTTTACCTTGGATTTGATTGGCCAAACAATCCTGCTCGAAAGTCATATTTACAAATTTTATTTAAAAAAAAATTAAACTTGAATTTTTTTGCAATTTTTGATCGTTTTTGAGCAATTTTTGGTGATTTTTTTTCAATTTTAATGTGTTTTGGATATAATTAGAGAGTAAAAGAAACTCCTTTCAGCGTCAGTGTTTCGAGTATGTGTCATAGCGAAGCGTAAAACTCAATTTTCAGGTAATATTTTTTCACTCTGATGAAATATCTTTGAATATAAACTAGCAAAATAATCTATACATCTAGAAGTAAGAATTTTATATTATTCTTAGTGAATCTGTAATATTGTGTGTGATTTACAACCAGTCTCGTGTATCTAATGTCCTTCCTTCAAAGTTGTTATATTTATTCAGCTCTCATCTTTCTGAAAATCATCTCGTGAACTTATTCAGATAATTACATAGTTACCTCACTACTTACTTAATACTTGATAGCGAAATTCCGAAGCCGCTAAGTATATCATGTTCTAAGATGAACTACCTAATTACTCTCTCCCATCTCGTCTATGACGACTAAATTATAAAAACGAAGAACTGAATTTGTCGATAGTAGTATTCCGGAAACATTTGATTTGAACTTGTAAAGCTTCGTAATCCGATACTGTCATAATGTAATTCTTGGTAATGGTTTTGAAATTTTTGAAAATTGTGATATATTTGATGAAAGCAATCTATTAACCAACGTTATCAATTATTCGTTGATCCAAATTCGTATTTTTATTAAAATATTGAAATCAATTACTTACTGTTGAGCATAGCAAAAGAACACTGAAGCAAAATGTTGTTATTGTTTCTTCTGTAAGTATTCTTTTGGATTTTTGTTCGTTTCGACGTCCTCTACAGAATTTACATTGACGATCGACCAATTTATTTTGCTTTCCGCAAACCGGTAAAGGTATCATTTTGAGATATTGCTTTTCACAGAGTTGATAAATGGTATACTGCGGTCACTTCGGCTGTCGATAATTGAATTACTATTACGAAACATTATCCCGCAATTCAAACTTCTTTACACCATGTAGACTATTGTTTCGTATACCCAATCATTTTAAAATCGATTTTCACCCGAAGCGTGCTTCTGCAGCTAGTTGTTTCAAGTGCTCTTTCGTTATAATGTTCCTGTCGTAGTACTTGAGCACTTTATTCCTTCTTTGCAAAAAAAATACTCTTATAATGTTGTTAAGTCCGTGTTGTGATATTGGGGTGAGATCTGTTTTTTTTTTTTTTTTTTTTGTATGTTTCCTCATGGAGAATGTATAAGATAATATTTTAATTTAAAAGAAAGCATCAGTGCAAAAATTTTTATTTTTGTCTGTAAAATGAAAATTTGAAGGTGTCACAATAATGTACCTCAAAAATACAACAAAAGGACTAAAAAGAATTCCAGGTCTAATTAATAGAATTTTTACAGCATTTTATTTTATTTTTACCATGTTTTGACCGCTTTTATGTATTTTTCTTTCATTTTAATGAAATTTGCCAGAAAATTAAATTTTTTCAGAATTTTGAACACTTTAATATATTTTTTAGAGATGACTTTTTTTTAAAAAATGCGAGCTCGAAATAAATTTCTCCACCTGCCTCCTTCTATCATTCGCTCTGGACAGGGATGAAAGTAATTGCAAATTATGAATGAAAAAAAAAACATGAAAGAATTGATCAAAAATTTAAAAAAAAATTGGGAATTGGGTTCCAGCTAATATTTAAAACCCCTGAATTTATTTCTAAGGCCATCAACCCCGAACCAGGAACCACAAGGCAAAGGAGAGAAGGTCAAGGTAAAAAAAGTTTCGAAATTGTCGAATGTAGTATCGAAACCAATGTTTTTTGATCTCCCACGTCCATTACCGGGGTTATTTTTACCCAAAAAACAAAAAATGGTCCAGAGAAATGGGAGCAAGGCCAAAATTAAAATTTTTTTGATTGAGATGTCAAAAGTCAAAACAGATGTTTTCTAATCCTCAGGATCTCTACTGAGGTTATTTTGATCCATGATTCAAACCGCGACCGCCTTAAATCCCTGTGACGAGAAGTAGGCCATCAAAATACATGTTTTTTGACCTCGTGAGTTCGTTTTCGGTGTCATTTTACTCAAAACCAAAAAAAAAGGATGCTAAAAAATGTGGTTGGAGTCTTGTACGGTATGTTAAACAAGATATCAAAATTCATGTTTTTTGACACTCGGCATCCATTTTTGAGGTCATTTTGACCCCTAATCTAATCTCCACCCCCTTGGAGCCGTCGATGATGCTAGATACGACCCAAATTAAAATTTTCAGGAGTGGATCGAAAGAGCAAATTTTATGTCGTTGTGAATTCGTTCTTTTGAACGATTCTTTCGTCTTCGCTCTTGAATACTTGAGAAATTATTACGTTTTTGTTCAAGTCCAATTTTTTTCAAGATTTGTTCCAACTTCAAAATTGTTTTTATCCCAACACTATTTCAGTTTTTTTCAACTTCATATTTTTCCAAATTATCTTGGCCTTGGAAATTTTTTTCATCCTAAAAAGTCACTAAATGGCAATCAAGCCAGGATCACCAGTCTAAGTCCGAATTCGGCTCCTAAGTCTTGACGTAACAAATGGTATTTGGAAAGGAGGAAAATGTTGAAAAATGTATAAAGGTTCATAATTTTTGGAAATTTGGATTTGGATAGAAATAGTTGAATTAAGTTAGAAAAAAGTTTCAAATGAAGGTTTTTCTAAAACTCAATTGTTTTTATAATTAAAAAAATATTTTTTGCGAATATCTTCCTTTTTTTCATGGCTAATCATTATTATTGGTGATCCGAGCTTCGTTACCATTTAGTGCCCTTTCTTTTGAAAACCAAGTAGAAGTTCAGTTTATGAACAGAACGAAAAGGTATGGTTTTGAGTTTAAAATTTCAATTGTCAAGTTTTAAGTTCAAAATTTTTCAAACCCAATTTTTTGAATTGATCACGATAGTAACCAGTGGTTGAAATACATATCAACAAAAATTCAAGATTGATAAGTTTCGAACAAATTATTTTCGAATGAAAAAAATTTCCAAGTTCAAGAAAATTTCGAAAAAAATATGAAGTTGAAAAAATTGAAATGTTGGGATGAAAACAATTTTGGAGTAGGGAAAAGTAGAGTCTTGAAAAAAATTGAACTTTGTATTCAGGAGCAGAGACGAATTCACAGCGATATAAAATTTGCTCTTTCGATCCACTCCTGAATTTTCCAACACTGTGGAGAAAAAATATCAAATTGTATGTTTTTTACCTCCCAAATCGTGGTTTTGTTGGATTTGTTTCGAAATGCATCTGTTGTAGTGCTTGACCACAGTATTATTTTTGCAAGGAAAATCGTTGTAAAATTGTTGATTTTCTTCTTGTCTCCTCTGTTTTTTCATTTGCAAATAGTTGGATTATTGTTTTCTATCCAGTTATTTTAATTTGAAAGAAAACTCAAGTGCGAATTTTTTTATTGATCCATAAAAATGAATTTTTGGAAGTGTCTAATAAATAAATTATAAACACATATTCACAACGGAATTACAAACGTACAAATTTCTTTCAATACATCTTAAAAATATAACAAAAAGACTAGAAATAATACCTTGTCTTATAAATATATTAGTCAGCGAGAAAAATCACCTAGAATAATTTGAAGAAATTTGCTGCAACGTTCGCCCCACCGTTTCTGGCATACAAAAATAAATGAACGGTACTGCGAGGAAACCAATAATCGCATAGAAATAATATATAACATAAGGTGAGAACACCAGTGCCGAAGGAAATATCCATAAATTAATGAAATAAAACGCTTGTCCGGTGAAGATAGGAACTGCGGCGAAACCTTTAGCATCAACAGGAAAAATTTCACCTTGAATTGTGTATGGGATAGTTGCAATACCCAATGCACTTACGAATACGTTACACCAGACGGAAAAAATATGAATGTAGTCGACATAATGAGAATACCAAGCGACGGTGGTATTCAAATGGATGCAAATTCCCAATATCAATGTGGTCAAACTTCCCAGAACCGATGATAAAATAGCAATTTTTCTTAGGCCTAGTTGAGGTAAAAGAATGATATACCCGATTTGGCCCAATTCCATGATGACTCCGCATATGAAAGTGGTTAAATAAGAATCAATTTTCATTGAATTGACGGTCAAGACATCTACCATGTAAGCGGAGTAAACTTGAGTACCGGAAAATTGTTGAAAAAAGAAGTATACCAATGCGAATACTAAAGGCTTGTATACATCTTTTCTACGAATTTTTAACAAATAAGTGAAGAAATTATCGTGTATTTTAACGTCATCATCGATGGGAAGATAGCTCGTTGAAGATCCAGGATCAAAGGGTTCGCAACCTAATAGGTATCTAGCTTGTTCGGCTTCCTTACACCTTCCTTGCTGATCAAGCCACGATGGACTTTCGGGTATAAAAATCAACAAAAATATTGATGAAATTAATGCCAGCGATGCTCCGATCAAAGCAACGTAATTGTAGCGAAATAAATAGCCAAAGAAATACGTCAAAGCCAAGCCAGTGGTCATGGCGAAGGTATTCCATGATGCTAGACTGCTCCTGAAATGTAAATTATTCGGTACCATGCTTTCTGCTATGTATACATTAGCTACTATTGTAGCAGCACTTTGAGCTAGACCTAAACATAACATGCCTACGTAAAGATTAACTATATTCGGAGAGCTGGCCAGAAGAATGTATCCGATGAATATTGGTATGGTGTTGGCAAAAAATGCGATCTTTCTTCCGCATCTGTCCATAAAATATCCGATGTATAAGTAACCTATCATACCGCCGACAGTAGGTAAGCTTGCTGTGAAAGTGAAAACAAATGTATTACGGCGAGATTTTTTACAAACTGATGTGAATTCGAGGATTATTTACCGAACCACGAAGATTCCGCCAAACCGAGGTTCAACTCTGGAAGCGCGATGGCTGAATATCCCACTGACATTCCTGGTGCTATTGTCGGTAATATTACGATAATAACGAACATCAACTG
Source organism: Pseudococcus viburni (assembly GCA_033439095.1). NCBI lineage: Eukaryota > Metazoa > Arthropoda > Insecta > Hemiptera > Pseudococcidae > Pseudococcus > Pseudococcus viburni. Next base: position 72,065 of record JAVBJF010000441.1, on the reverse strand, counting down.
TTCCTGTAGAATAATGCACGAATATTTTTAATCTTATAATTTGTTTGGATAGATGAGGGTTTTCAAGTAGGTCCCTTTTGTCCCAATTTTTATCAAAAAGTTCCTGAAATATTTTTTCAAATTTTTTCTTGGTTGAAAAAAATACTTACAAAAATTCAAAATTCACTTCTTTCGAAAAATTTAAAAAAAATTATTTTTCATGTTTTCATTGAAATGTTTCAAAAGATGATTCAGAACGTCATCAATCCTTACTTATTTTTATAAATTCTGTAAAAGATGAAGAGAGAGATGAAACCCGGATCAAAAAGAGGTCAGAGGGATACAGGGACAACTTACTTGCTCAATGATAAAATTGCATTTTGAGTTGAAAAGTCCGCAAAAATTATGTTTTTTTAGTTTTAAAAATTGAAAAAATGAACGTTGATAGGTTTAGTTTTTACTAAAAAGGAAAAGACCTGACTTTGTTGGGTGAGAGAAGCGTAAGTCAAGGGTGCGGCCCCGAACGATTTTGTTTTCGGGTTTCAGGTTTCGGGTCTTGGGTTTTCAATTGAAAAATTCATCGGGTTTTGAGTTTGGATTGGGGCTTAAATGAAATGTTCGAGGCTTTCCAGGGCTTTTCGTGACTTATGAGGAGATGATTTTTTTGAGATGAAAATCCATTCCAATGATCATTCCGGCCTCAAAAACAAGAAAAATACATGCGATTAATTCTGCGATGAAAATTCACTCCAAATTAATCGCAGTCCAAAAATGCTCGAAAAAATCATGGGATGATTTTTTTGAGATGAAAATCCATTCCAATGATCATTCCGGCCTCAAAAACTGGAAAAATACTTGCGATTATAGGTATCTCCAAATCATCGGAAAAATCGTAGGATGATTTCTTTGGGATGAAAATCCATTCCAATAATTATTCCGGCCTCAAAAACTAAAAAAAATCATGCAATTATATCTGTGATCAAATTCATCACAGTACTAGTTTTTGAGGCCGGGATGACCATTAGAATGGATTTTCATCCAAAAAAAAACATTTCAAGATTTTTTCGAGAATTTTTCGGCTGCGATTAATTCTGCGATGAATTTCATCGCACGCATTTTGCTAGTTTTTGAGGCCGGAATGATAATTGAATTGGATTTTCATCCCAAATAATCATCCCACGATTTCTCCAAGCATTTTTGGGCTGCGATTAATTCTGCGACGAATTTTATCGCAGAATTAATCGCATGAATTTTTTTAGTTTTTGAGGCCGGAATGATCATTGGAATGGATTTTCATCCCAAAGAGAAAGAAATCATCCTACGATTTTTCCGATAATTTAGACTGCGATTAATTTAATCGCAGGTATTTTTCCAGTTTTTGAGGCCGGAATGATCATTGGAACGGATTTTCATTCCAATAAATCAATCCACAATTTTTCCAAGCATTTTTGGGCTGCGATTAATTCTGTGATCAATTTTGGGCTCACGTTTAGGGCTTGGTTTTCAAAGAAAAGGTTTCGGGTTTCCGGTCGGGGCTTCGTAAAGTAAAGTTTTTAAGGTTTCGGGGCTTGCATATTGGGCCTCAAAATGAAAGATCGCGGCTTTTTCGGGGTTTAGGTCTCGGTCCTGGTTTGGGGCCGCACCCCTGGCGTAGGTGAAGAAGAGGAAATACAAATATTTTTCAATTTCTCAAAATTTGTTCAGAAATTTCCCAAGTATTGAAAAATTTATATACTTGGACGTGCTTGAGTGATGAAAAATAAGAAATAATTTTAGAAAAACATGAAAAAATTCAATATTTTTTAAAAATACTGAAAAATGGAGTATAGATGAAAAAAGGGTGCTTATTACATTTTTAGATTTAAAAAAAATAGGTACTAAAACAATTTTTGAAAATAAATAATTTTTAAATTTTTCAAAATTTAAAACGTGGTTAGATTTTAAGACTGAGTGGAGAGGGGTAAATGTGGGATTGTGACACCAAGGAGAAATTTTTCACCTGGTTATTTTGCAGATTATGGGCACATATGATTGATTGAACTTGAGTTATTTACTGGGGGAGGGGTCGTTTTCAGATGTAAACACCTCAAATTAAACAATTTGGACCTCAAAAAGTTGAAAAAATCTATTAAAATTTTAATGTGATCAGAAATATATACGATTTAAAAAAAGTGAGCTTGAATTTTTTAAAATAAAAAAAGTGCAAATTTGGTTTAAAAAAATAAGCTTTTCAAAATTTTTCAACTTTTTGAGCCTAATAAGTATTTAATTCGATGTAAATACATAAAAAGTGCTCCCATGTGGGAAAACTCAATTTCGATGATATGGGCCAATCACCTGTGGAATGCCATATTTACGTAATCGACCAAGTCGGTCCATTTCTGAATAAACTTCAAATTTACTTTTGACCCCTTATATAAATAGTTTGAGGGTTAAAATTTTTGTAGTTTGTAGTTGGATGTGTAAAGACTAAAAAGTCCGAATCAAGCAAAAACTCATTTTTAGTTCGTTTCAAACGATTTTCTAAAAGTGTAGCTTTCTCACAAATTTATGATCGGCAAATGGGCTCATTTACTGCAGAACACCACATGCAAAATGCAATTTCCTATTAACTTGCTCTTCATCTTGCATTTTTTTGAATTTAGGTTTAGTTTTCACTAAAAAGGAAAAAATCTGACTTTGTTGGGTGAAAGGAACGTAGGTAAAGGAGAGAGAATACAAATATTTTTCAATTTCTCAAAATTTGTTCAGAAATTCTCCAGGGTTGAAAAATTTATATATTTCGACGTGCTTAAGTGATGAAAAATAATAATAATGAGATTATGCCTGTCTGAAAATCACAAAAAAAAACTTCATTTGACAAAAAATGATATTACACTTTTTTTTTTTGAAATTGTTGTTTAGGAACGGAAAGGATGGGGTGTTTGAAATGTGATATCTACCCAATTCATAGATATTTGTTACCCAGTCCTTTCAATTTTTCAGCTTGGATCAAAATTGAAAACTTGAGCCTAAAATGAAATTTGTGCTTTTAGACAGATTTAATACACTTGAACGGAATATGCTCGAATAAATTCAAAAGTGAGTAATTTTTCATTTTTGAACCCCTCTTTTTGCGAAGTAAGATCCTTGGAGTCCCTTTAAATAAAATATGCATCGTTGTGATGCATTATGATAGATGTATCCCGTACTTACGAATGTTATGGAAAAGTTTAATAACGGTGGTCTCTTCGATGGTAACAAACTTTCCTTCTCGTCGTTCATTTTGAGGTGATGATCTGTAGGAATAAAATTTGATGAATAGTAGCAATGCTTTACAAAATTTATAATTTAAAGCACATTTCAGCCCATTTATCTCTAGGTACCTAGCTACCTACCTATCTACATAATTAGTTATTCATAAATCATAATACATAGACATACCTATTATAATTTTCGTTATCATTTTTTAAAAATGAAATGCCAATTTTAGGCTAAAAAATTAACGACGTTTTTTCATCAAAGCTTTAACTTTGTTTGTTTTCAACGAAAGTATAAATTTTAGTCATAAATCTGAACTCAGAAACGTAGTCTACGCTTCCTTCGCAGCGAATTTATCACTGCCTGTTAAATTTACGTTGAATACTTTTTTGAAATAATCATCAAAATGTTTTATGTGTAGTGATAAGAAATAAGAATGTATATATATATTTTATTAATGTTTATCTGTGTCATTGAATGTTACATTGAACTTGTAATTATTCTTATTTTCGATAAAATATCGTTCAATTACCCAGGCTAGTATTTTAACAAATTTTTTCTGCATAATTAACACTGATAGGATGATTCTGGCACATTTTTTTAATCGAATATGGTTTTAGTTTTTCTCTTACAATTGAATTTCTTTTTGAAAATTCATTTTACACTTTTTATTGACTTTTGAAACTTGAAGTTGATTTTTTGAGTGAAGAAAGGTTCTTACGAAAAATATGAATGGAATGTAAATTGTAGAGCGTGAAATTTACTTTCTGTGAAGTCCGGATAAATTTTTTCTAGGAAACTTATTTCTCGAGATATTTCAGCCAGAAGTTTAAAGTTCACGTTTCCATTCCATGAGAAAATATTTCAAAAATTAAGCCTCCTAAAAAAAATAAGTGGACTCTTCAGAAAAGAAATTTCACGCTCTAAAATTTATGTTCTATTCATATTATTTTTTTTCTAGAGGTCCAATTTTACCGGACAATCGATTTTTTTGTTGTAAACCAAGTTTTCAATATTTCTTAGATTCGACAACTTTTTTCTGCGTAATCAATTCTGACAGGATTCTGATTTACTTTTTAGTGCTGAGTTCGAATATGATTTCAGTTTTCCTCCATCATGTTAGCGTTTCTTTCAATTTGAATTTTTTGTTGATTTTTTTTCCTTTTACAATTGACAAAAAAGGTGCTACGAAAAAAATGTATGGAACATAAATTGCAGAGTGTGAAATTTCCTATCGGTAGAGTTCAATTAGTTTTTTCTAGGAAACTTATAGTTTTCGAGATATTTTCAAAAAAAACATAAAAGTTGAACTTTTGACTGAATATCTAGGAAGATCGGCTTCTTTGAAAACACTAATTAAACCCCACAAGAAGAAAATTTCACGCTCTATAATTTATTTTCTGTTTATTTTTTTCGTAAAACCCTTCTTTTGCTCAGAAAATTGACTTCAAAGTGTCAAAGTTATCAAAAAGTGTAAACAAAATTCAAATTGTAAAAAATTCCGACGTTCTGGATTTTTCAATATATTTTTCTCGTGAACATTCCAAAAAAATCGTATCAAAATTATTCATTGAAGTTAAATAGGCATTTTCGTACAGGCCTGTGTTATTCATTTTGTGAGTATTTAATGGAAAAAATAATTATCGTAAATTTTTAGTTTAATCCAATATTTTTTATGTATTTTTTTATACCTTGGTCGCTCTCCTCATCCATTTTAAGTTGAATTTTAGTCCAGGTTTTCTGAAATCAATTACGGCTGAGAAAATCTGTAAAAATGATAAAAACTTTGATAATAATTTTCATTATCAATATAAACGCGATGTACCTTAATTTGGTAAACTACTAATCACAATTTTCCACTAATGCTTAATGTTGAGAAAATTGTTTGGTATCTACGAAGTGTATAGGTATGTAAGTAGCGAGGAACTTCAAATATGCAAATTATACCAGTTACTACGTAACATTCCTAGGTATAGGCCTACATTTTAAAATCTGCAAAAACTTGGGAATAGAGATTGAAATAAACTGGTTGGGCATAGAGCATTATAATGCATGATAGATAACAAAATGTAGTTTCAATGTTGATAAATTTCCGATAAAAAACGAAAAATACGTACAATATTTATTACCTTATACAACTTGAGATACTGACAGCACTCTATCGATTACATTTTGATTAAATTACGAGTAAACGTTCACTTCACTTTGCACACTTTGCAAAATTATTCTCGTAGTTGATAGGTACACTACACGCTTCATACTAGAATAAACGACGAATGCGTGGATTCATCTTTTATCGTAGGTACCAGACTTGTTGGCCTTCAACAAGTTTACCTTCTAATTATTGATAAGTGTTAGGTGTTTTCTTCTTCTTGTGTTACTATTTTTTCGGATGATCAGTCTCATGAGGTTAATTATACTCTACATTCATTTTTTATGCGAAGAAAAATTCGCTTATGTAGATATTATGTAATTCAATAAATATCACGACGAATTTTTCTCATATTTTCAGGTGATCAAATATCTGTAACGAAAAAATCGAGATGGCTGATATCAGAGATATTTTGGAACTGGAGAGAATTCCGGGAACGGAAGGACTCAAGGATTCCATATTGGGAACCAGCGATAAGCTTAAATTCAAGAAAAATATTCCTTTTACCGGACAAAGGCAGTCGAAAAGACCGGAGGGAATGGCTCGAGAATTATATGCCCTTTTATGTAACGATAGTAAAGATGCTCCGCCGTTATTACCCACCGATACAGGTGAATTTTCAAGTAAATTATTTCTTTTACTCGGAGAATGATTTATTAATTAGCATTTTCGCTCATAAATCGTCTAGGTATTGGAATTGGATATAAACATACGAAGGCAAAGCTGGGAATGCGTAAAGTTCGTCCTTGGAAATGGACTCCGTTTAATAATCCAGCTAGAAGAGATGATGCTGTTTTTTATCATTGGCGAAGAGTCGCCGAAGAAGGCAAAGAATACCCCTTCGCACAATTTAATAAAGTATGGGAAAATTCGTTGAAATGAACGGATTAATAGTATTAAATATTCAATCGATAATTTATTTGGTATTTTTGAAATAGCGAGTCGAAATCCCCGAGTACACTGATTCAGAGTATCTTCAGCATTTAAAATCCGAAGATTGGACGAAAGAAGAAACCGATCATTTGTTCGATCTCTGTCAAAGGTTCGATTTACGTTTCATCGTCATTCACGATCGATACGATACGCAGAAATACAAAAAACGTGATATAGAAGATCTCAAAGATAGATATTATTTCATTGCTAATACTTTAAAAAGGGTAAAAATACGAACGTATCTATCATCGATGGTTTCAGAATGACACTGAACAATGTAATAATGTTTCTAGATTAGACATACGGGCAATACACCGTTTCAAGAACCCAAAGCGTACGATGCTGAACATGAAAGACGAAGAAAAGAGCAATTAAATAGATTATTTTCACGTACTCAAGAACAGGTTCGTTGTAATGAAGCTAAATTGGGTTTTAGTGGAATTATTTTTAATGAATTTTGTATTTTTAGATCGAAGAGGAACAAATGTTGACTCAAGAGTTGAGAAAAATCGAAGCTCGTAAGAAAGAACGTGAAAAGAAAGCCCAAGATTTACAAAAATTAATTACCGGTAGTGATAGTCCTGTCGAACCGAGAAAACAGGAGAAAAGGCCAGCACAACGGAAACGATTCCAAAATCAAGTTAAAGTTCGAACTGATCCGAATGTGAGTGATTTGTTCGTATTCATTTTGAAATAAATTTGAAATGTATTTTGAATGTTTTTAAATTTTTCCAGATAAACGAAGTTATAGGAATTAAGTTTCCGGATCATAAAGCCAGCGGTGCGACGACACGAACGTCTAGAATGCGATTACCTGCTAATGTTGGTCAAAAGAAAACAAAAGCTATTGAACAAAAACTAAAAGAACTTAATATTGGTAAGTATCTGTGAATTTTCTCTCAGTAGAGGATTCAGACGACTGGAACAGCTGTATCAATTTTTTATAGGGCTGGGAGTTTTCTCACTAAGTATTATAATTTTCGATCTCTCCCGCGTCATTTTATTTTTATACCTTTGATTTTCTAAACCCTGAATGGATAATTTTCCGTAACTTGAACTATTTCAAATTTTGTTATTTTCAAATTGAAAACTTAAGTATGAAAAATTGGATAATTTTCTAAAATTTGGACAATGTTTTAAAAATTGTACAATGTTCTAAAATTTGCATAACTTTTTAAACCTTTGACGATTTTATGGAAATTGAAGAATTCTATGGAAATTGTAGAATTTTCCTAATTTCGGATAACTTTTCAATACGAAGACGATTTTCCAGATTGAAAAAATTCTTAAAAATTGAAAAAAATCTCAAAACTTGGCCGATTTTTCAAAAACTGGTCTGTTTTCTGAAATTGTACGAATTCTCAATTCTTGAACAATTTTTCAAAATGTAGACTGTTTTTGTGACTTTGGTTATTTTTTACTTTTTCTTAGTCAACAGAGTCCTTTTTTTTTTTTTTTTAAATTAGAAAAAATATCTTTGAAACTATCATCTCTGAAGTTTAAAACCATCAATTCCCAGTTATTTTTAATTTTTTGAGAACGAACTGGCGAGGGCACAGCGAACATACGATTGGATCCCCTAGTGTTTCGTCTTTCATATCTTATTTTACTTGACGATTCGTGTGAATTTTTTCGCAGAACTGAATCCTATTCCAACTGAAGAAGTATGCACATTATTCAACGAATTGAGAAGTGATATCGTAATTCTGAATGAAATCAAGAACGCCTTGGCTACGTGTATGTTTGAAATACAAACATTTAAACATCAATATGAAGCTTATAAACCAGAACAAGTATTACTTTGAAATATTCCAAATATTTTTTTCTCCTTTTCGAAATAGATGATTTTTAAATACTCAAAATTATTTTTATTTTAGACTTTGGAGATACCGGAAATTATTTTGAAACAAGACGATAGTTCAATGGAAGTTGATAAAAATTAATTTTTTTCTCTTCGTTTACCATATAATTCGTGAATATTTATTAAATATATGTACGTGGACGTACCACTTGAAATGAATGTAAATAAGGTTAATAAAAAAGTATTTATTAAGTTGATAACAAAAATCCTATAATATCTTATTTCGTAAATCCGAAAACCTATACAAATCGACAGCTATATCAACTGATTTCTTTTTATGAAATTTATAAGATTGAGGTAGATCGTAACGAAGCTCCGCGATCACATCTCCTTTTATTTTCCACGATTCTATTTTCGATAAAATATGAGCTCTTGTGCTTGTCTTATGCAAAGAGTATACAGCATTACTCGACAAATTAATAGCAGTTCTCAAAAATATCATATCTATTCCTTTGTTATGAGTCCCAAACGGTGGATTTAATAAAACAGTATCGAAGCATTTTTGAAATTTGTCCATAACGTTGGTACTAACGTCACACAAAACTGTATCGAAATTCGTAAACTCGAACTCATCCATGTTACTTTTGTACGTATTTAGGACGTTTTCGTCTATGTCAAATCCTACACAAAACGATGATCCTAGCAGAAGAGATCCAATAGATAGCATTCCACTTCCGCAGCCCAAATCAGCGACTAGTTTTTCGTCCAAGTCGTCGAAGGAAGACTGGGCTACGTGGAGCATACATGCTGCTATATGAGGAGGAGTAATATACTGTTCCAGAGATATTTTCGGTGATTGAAAGGTTTCAACGTCTTGGAGATATTCTTCTAGTTTATTACGCTTCATTACAGACATTATTCGAATCTTGGCAGAACTGGTAGGATTGTATTTCCAAATGACGAATCTTGGTTGATGAAAAATCCGAATGATTGAGTGTTTATCAGAGTAGGACGATGGGGCACTGGAGGTATGTGAATGTCATTATTTATCGGAACATTCTATAATCAAATCAAAAGAGAATGTTCGAATGAAATGTCAAGGTATTGGGTAAATGAAAGTATCCGGTTTATGGACAACTTACTCGAACTGGAGGAGTAACAGTCGGTAATGCGGCATTCAAAGGTGGAACCCCTTGCTTGAGTAGAATTTTCTTTTCTTGCTGTAGGTCTTCAAAAATTTTTCGGTTTTGGAACTCTGTAATGAGATAGATTTGAGTTCATAATTGAAAGGATATATTGGATTGATAATATAGTGCGTCCGAGGAGGAAAAACACCTACTGTTCTGCTGTGTGAATGCCATAAAGAAAGTGGTAATTACATTGATATTATAGAACTTTAATCAAATCTGCCGATGAGAAAAAGATCAGTGTTCTGCACAAACGCTTTTCGATTTGCTTCCCAGCTACTAGTGGATTGATTGAACGCTGAAAAGAGCTGGAAAATGTCGTAAAATTATTCAAATTTTCTGTTTTTTCTCATACAATTTTTTTTTATCAGACATAATTATTATCAAAACAACAAAGATGCCAAAATTAAATTCTAAAACTTCTCTATTGAAATTTTTCTAAAAAATCTTAATCTCACACATTTTTCAGGAAAAAAATTGAAAAAAAATTCAATTTTTTTTTAAAAATTAAAAAGTGTGCATTTAAATTAATTTAAAAAAAAAAAAACGAAAAAATTAATTTCAAAATTTGAAAATTTGAAAAAGAATTTTTACAGAACATCAAACTGCATCACTGTTTTTATTGATTTTGTAGTAATTACTCGTAATTACGACAGTATTTCATCGTAATTACGAGAAACCCAAAAAATTTATGCTGGCTACATCGGTGTCTCTGCAAACTGAATTTTTTTAAAATTTATCAAGGTAACGAAAATAAAAATAAGTTGAAGTTATGTAGTGTAGTGAAATCGATGAAAAATTGAGCATTAATTAACAGTTTTGTTAATTGTATTAGAATAATTAACGAATTATTCAATTGTGTTATTACGCCATCGGTGTTAAACACTTTCTTTCATTGATGTAGTTAAGTTGTGAAGTTTTCCTGACGTGTACCTGTCGAACCCAATCATAGTAAAAATGCCACTTTCAAGCGTAAAAATCAAAGAAGACGATCGTGTCAATGTTGAACCAACAACCGTAGCTGGTATATCAGCTTTCTTGGGAAAATTGTGGAAAATGGTCGAAGATCCTAAAACTGATGAACTTATTTCATGGGGAAAGGTAACCAAAGACAATGTGAACTACTTCAGGGCTTGATTCTTTTGCAGCCGTACCAACACAACATAATTCTGATATTTCATCTAAACCTAGCCTCTCGTACTGAAAATTGATCAAAAATAATGATCTATGGTCTGTGCTGGTGCAATTCTACTATAACATTTAAGGGAAAGGCGTAGCCATGTTGTGTTACATTAACAATTACGATGTTGACGTTTCATTCCTAAAGGAATTGTTCCACAAATGGAAAAATCCGGTTGCACGGAATTTCTCGATGATACTTTTATTTCGGAGGGGAAATGAATATTTGCCTTGATTGGCGTTGTAAATTGATAAATATGATATAAATTTATTGTTTTTTTGATTTTTTTCCTGTTTCAGTCCGGTAACACATTCGTCATAAAGAATCAGATTGATTTTGCAAAAACTATATTGCCGAATTATTACAAACATAATAATATTGCTAGTTTCATTCGCCAACTGAATATGTGTAAGTATACCAATCCAAAGATGAGGAACTTATCTGAGTGTGCTTTTCAGATTTTCAAAAAATTTATGAAATGATTACCTATTTTTCGAATGTAGATACATCTTTTTACCCTAGTTTTGTTTTATTTCCAGACGGATTTCACAAAATAATTTCGACCACTTCAGGCGCACTGGATTCCAACGACAATGATGAAATTGAATTTACTCACCCGTCTTTCGTCAGAGGACATCCATATTTATTGGAACAAATAAAGAGAAAGGTATAATAGATTTTACTCGATAGCTGTATCTTGAAGTATTACACGCACGTCGCTAATTATGCATTCACTATGAATAGATGAACAATCCGAAAGAAAATCTCGCCAAGAGCGGCGGCGAAAGTGGCAGTCAATTCAATGATTCGATCAAAAGGGTTCTTAATGATATAAAAAACCTGAAAGGCAAACAAGAATATTTAGGCTCCCAGTTGAGTTCGGTTAAACAAGAAAATGAAATATTATGGCGAGAACTATCTTTACTGAGGCAGAAACACGCAGCGCAGCAGAATGTGTTGAACAAAGTAAACGTTCATTTTTATTTCAAAAATATTTCGTAGTAATTTTTTCGTTACGTTTTGTAAACATTAGCAGATAGGAAGTACGACGCAGGTACACGATTCTCGTGCGAATCTCGACAATTATTCTATTTTTCTCTTCATATTCAGTAGCATGATGGTGAATGATTTATGACCTTTGGTTCGCGTTTCTAAATGCTAATATGTTTTGAAATTTGCTCTTATATTGGGTATTCTATTTTTAAAAAGAGGAAATAATATCAAAGTAATGTAAAATCCATTTTTACGATTGAAATATGGTGTAGTCTATCTTGTTACCAAAATAATTCGAGGTATTATTTAACGAATGATTAAAAAATTATTGAATATTTGATTAAAAAGGAACGATCGTGGTGGAAATGAGCGTTTTACGATGAAAAAATTTGATAAGAAGTGAAAACATGAGTTCAATCATGTGTTTACTATCACTATGAAGTACCGACAGTGCAGAAAAACGTGAGCGAATATTAATGCGTAAAATCGTCTTTTTTTTAATCCTCTGAATTTTTCTTTATCGGTAAAATCAATTTTACGTTCTCCTATTACTGGGCATTAGGCAGCATAAAACATCGGTTGAAAGTTATCGCTGGTATATGAAAAAAGACTCGTACATAGTAATTTTGTAATTTATGAGAGCTACACGCATTATTTAAACGATATATACTGCTATTAATTTCGTATAAGACCGTACGATGGAACTTAATTATCAATTATAAAGAAAAAAAGTAAAGTTCGCCTCGTATATGAAAAAAAAAACAAATGGTCTGAAATATATTTCTTGTAATTAACATGTACGCGCAAAATTTATCGATAACTTTCGAGAGGAGTTTAATTAATTTTCTGTAACGAATGAAATTTAATTAATATCTGAAAGAAATGTTTACAGATATAAGATTTCCTGTTAGATTCGATTATTTAAAACATTATTAGTACGTTTTGTCTAATTTTATCGTGTAATGATTGGAGGTTTATTGATTTTACCTGTGAATAGAATACCTGCCTATCCCAAAAAAGGCGTAGAAAAAAAATTCAATGTCTTTTAATAGAAATTCGTTTGGTTATCTCTCCATTCCCATTCCTTTAAAAAATCGTTTGAAATTGAAATTCAGACGATAACATTATTTTAATTTCAACACTAATTGAAGAAATTCTTCATTTTTAGTTGATCAGATTTCTAGTTTCGCTAGCACAGCCTTCAAATCATGGTATCGTCAAACGAAGATTGGTACCTTTGATGTTGAAGGATTCGTCATCATCGTCGTCAACTGTGAGGACCAAACAAGAACCAATTATTCAGGATGTACGTGTTTAAATACCGCTAAATCATTATTGTTAAAACTGCTTGGTATATATTTTGCACTGCTTTAATCCTAAAAATTAGTTTTCAGTTTATGGAGAAGTTAGTATACTTTGAAAAATTTCAAGAATTAATTAGAAAGTTTACCATAAATTTATAAAATTACTGTAATGATTGATTTATTTTCTCCTAAAGGGCGATCATCTGTACACGATTAAGAAACGACGAGAAACTTCATCACCTGGACCAACCATACATGAAATTCATCCGTCGGAAATGATGGAAAATGTGCAGATTATCGAAACACCTGATATGGAAATTGATGCCGATAGTCCAGTTTTGTATGTATCCGTTTGACGTTCCTTGGATAGCTTAGGAGTGATCTGTTTGCCTTTTTTTTTCGAACATTGAAGTGAGGGGTAGGAAAGAAAGTTGTGCCTAGCCTAGACTCTAGACCTCTCAAAATGTTCTATTAAAAATCTGATCCTTCCACCCTAATTCTTATAGCCCCTCAATTAGACTAGAAATCTGACTCATGTTGTAAATTTTTCGAAAATTTGGGTTGAAGATGCTCTTTTTGGATATTATATGTTTTTACTTAAAAATTCCATACCATAAGCAAATTAATACCAATTTTTCAAAGTACTTTGGAAAAAAGCAACAATTTTTTCTAATTTTTTGAAGAGTCTTGAGGGTCAGTGGATGATTGAAAAAATTTCCTTGCTCATTAAAAAAAAAAAAAAAAACATATTGGGATAGTAGTAAAAAATCGCCACCGATAATCTTTTCGTTTAAAATTATTAATTTAAATTGATTTCATGCTTTTTTTTTACTTCTTATCATTTTTTAAAGTCATGAAAAAAGTGAGTTTTTGAAGTACATACCTAGACCTCCCCCCGAAGTGTTTTATGAGTAAAGAAATCTGAATATCAAGGGAGGTATCCCGACCGGCAATGAAATTTTGGACTGAAACAATAAAATGTCAGAAGTACATCTAAAAAGAACCTCCAATCAAAATTTCATGTGTCAAAATTCATTTTTTGGAATTTTGGAAAATTTTTGATAAACAAAACTATTCAATTGCTTGTAAGGGTAAAAAATATAAAAATTTGCTCTAATCAAAGTAAAAAGCTGAAATTTGGTTTATTCCTTATTTTTGACCTCCCGAATCTATTGGACGAGGGTTTTGAGATGCTCTGGAGTCCCCAAAAAATTTTGAAATTTGTCAGCATTGAAAATTTTTGTATAAAAATTATCCATTATAAACTTCAGAATCTATAATCGCAGATTTCTTATATTAATGATCTATTGAATCGATTAAATTAGAATTTTTCAAAATTCGTTACTGCAGAAGGAAACCCATAATTTTTCTTCGGGAAAAATTTTTCGTTAAAATTGAAAAATACGCCAAAAGAGTACGCTTAGAAGTAGAGAGACGACGTTTGAGATTCATCCTATTTTCGACCTTCCAAATTTATTGGAAGCAATTTCAAACCAATCTAAAGCCTTTTGTAAATTTTGCGACTTTTGTGAAAAATTATGGATTTGATTTGACTGCTGTGAATTTTGAAAAATCATGTTTGAATCGATCAAATAGTAGGTCACCAACATAGGGTATCTGCGGGTGAAGGCGCTGACATTAATTTTGACCCTATCTATGCGATTTTTTTTCAAAGCTAGAGAATCCGAAAATTTTCTAGAGGGTCTAAAACGTCTGGAAGCTTCTTCCAAACGATTCGGGCGGTCGGAAATAGTATGTATACCAGATTTCAGCTTTTTATCTCTATTACATTAAATTTTGATATTTTGCTCTTTCGCAGGGTCATGGGATGATTTTGAATTTTCAAAAGTTGGCCAAAATTCGAAAAATAAACTTGAGTTTCTGAAATTTTGAGTAGGAATAGTTTTTGGATTTTTCTGTCGATATATTTTTGTTGCGATCCAAAATTTTACTGTTCGTTGGGAAGTTGGGATACTCCTCTTGTAAAATACTTTTTGGTCGTTTTTTTTAGGAATTTCTTGTTCTATTAAAAAAATGTTAATCAATTTTTTGAAACAATACTTTCAATTTTTAAACAAATTTTCAACGCAGTTAATTTTGAAAGCAAATGAGGGGAAGAGAGTCTTAAAGGTAGAATCAGAAGGTGACATTTTTACCAGGTCATTTTGAGGTCTCGACACGACTTTTGCAATACCTTCCCCCCCCCCTCACTCCATTACATCCAAGTTTCGGAAAAAATGTAAAAAATCGCTCCTATTAGACACATTTGGTGCTCAATTACAATAATTTACTTTATTACCTCTTTGTTTCAGGATCGATAACGAAATGATCAGCAGTCCAGCATCCACCGCATCAAATTCTAATTCGAATATATCCTCTCCTAAACCGGTACCTACCGCGCTGTATCCTAGTTCATCTCGTAAAGGTAAAAATCGTCAATTCTTAATATCTCAACCCGTGATGGTATCTGGACGTCATTCGCCGGAATACGTGATACCAGATTCAACCGATAATCCGTTAATGGAATTAGTTCAAGAAACTGTAGCCGACGATGATGATGATGATAATGATTATATTACGGTTGTTGATACCAATATTGCCGAAATGGTGGCCCAAAATTCCCCCGAACCTGTGATCGTTGAAAAATCCAAAAAGAGGAATACTCGAAAAAATGTTAAAAAGGGTGTTCCTGTGCAGTTGAAAGTTTTAAAAACTATAGCTCCTAAACCAAAGATGGAACCTAAAAGGAAACTCGCCACTGTCAATGTCGAGAAAGACGATTCTAACGACTTTTTGGTGGATTTAACCAGGTAAAGTGTCAAAATTCCGAAGAATATATTTTTTCGAAATTATTATCTAATTTGATTTTCGTTACAGTTACAATGAACCTGTGGTGGAAATACACACGCCATCTACCAGCGGAATATCACCACAACCGACGACCTCAACGGCGGCCACCGCCGAATCCCTGACTTCTGCCACTTCAAATCCGGATCAATTCATACATAATAAACTTGACATTAACGTAGAAGACATCATCAATATTCCATCAGATACGACTAATCTTAGCGATTTAGGTTTGACCATCGGTAATGTGACTAGTTTACAAACTCCGTTAATTCATACCGACGAAGTTAACGCAGATGGAAACGACGACATTGTATTTGAATTGCACGAAGACAATGTGAAACCATTCGTTCCGAAATCCGAGATTGGTACCAATGGGAACAGCAAATCCGATAATGAGGCTCTTATCAATCGTATCAACAGCTGCATTGACAATGCTCAAAATATGAAAATCGCCTGCACCGATAATGCCATCCCGTCCAATAAAACGTAAGCTTTCTCACTAGGGAACCTCATGGAGTGTCCCCCGAGAATTTTAAAGAAAAGTGGTCTCAGTGGTAGCCCTTGGCTCAAGTACCACACCACCAAAATTTTAGCTGCCAATTTTTAGTTTAGCTCTCACAATGAGAATTCAAAATTTTGATGTTTACCATGTATTTTAAATGGGCAATTTTTTTTTTTCATAAAACCATACTATTTGACCAACAGATAGAACACGTCGAGAGGAGCAAAAAATGTTGAGTACACATATTGCATAACTCGAACATGGAAGGGGCTACTCTATATCAAAAATTTCATTTTTAGGGATTTTTCCAAATTAAATGATGAAAATTGAAATAAAATTTACTTTTTCTACATCTACACTACACACGAGTGGAAAACGAAAACACACGCTTTTGCCTATCTTCAATGTTGAAGGGGCTCTGTTCAAAATTTTTAAAAGAATTTCCATATTTTTAAATTTAAATCGGAAAAATTACTAAAAATGAGATCTTTGACCAATAATAGTCCCTTCCATGTCCAAATTAGACAATATGTGCACACAACTTATTTTGGTCATCTAATCATCTTCACATTTTCTATCCATGGGCCATAACAGTATGGTTTTATTTTTTGCCTATTTAAAATACATGGCAAAAATTGAAACTTTAATCACATAGATCTGGAGTTGTTTTCAAAACAGGCACATTAGATTTTGGTGGTGGTATTCTACCCCCACCTACTAGACAGTGGTGAATTTCATTTCAATTTTTTTCATTTAATTTAGAAAAATCACAAATAATGAAATCTTTGATAACGAGTAGCCCCTTCCATGTTCGAGTTATGCAATATGTGTACATAATATTTTTTGCTCCTCTCGACGTGTTCTACCCATTGGTCAAATAGTTTATGGTTTTATGAAAAAAAAAATTTGCCCATTGTAAAAATCAAAATTTTGAATTCTCATTGTGAGAGCTAAACTCAAAACTGGCAGCTAAAATTTTGGCGGTGTGGTACTTGAGCCAAGGGCTTCCACTGGGGCCCCTTTTCTTTTGATCTCCGGGGGACTCTTCATGAGGTTCCCTAGTCAGTGATTTGAATTTGAACGAGAAGAAACTCATTTACTGATGATATATTTTTTTTAATAGATTGGCAGATCTTTCGATGCATCTAGATTCAACCCAAACTGATCTTAATCAGTTGAAAGAGATGATACAAAATGAAGGCCTCGTTTTGGATGCAAATACATTGAACCAATTAATGGCGGTAAATTTGAATTATAATATTTTATATTTCGAATCAATATTCGACAATTATTCATTTCAATTTTATTTTTAGATTTATAACGAAGATCCCATGGATTATAATATGCCACCTGAAAGTTCTATTGCCCTTTCAAAAACCAACAATGAATTTTTAGGTAATTATTTCGACTCGTATTATTCTAAGTCACGGGACAAAAATAATTCGATTATGTTTACAGGAAATGAGTTGATCAGCGCACCTACCATGTTTGATTTCAACGATATATTCAGCCAAAGTGACTGGAGCCAGCCTAATACGCCATTAAGTACGGTCGACAACGAATATTGCGATTTAAATACACCGCAGATTGAAAATAGTCCTACTGATGAAAGCCAACTTTTACATCCTCCTGCTTCTAAGAAAATTAAAAGTAAATAAATTGGAATTTTTTCAACTTTTATGTACAGTTTCTCTGAAAATTGATACTTTTAGCCCTAAGGTTGTTATCTATCACGTTATCAATGGATTTTTCAAAAAATTGTAAAGAATTGTTTAAGACTGAACAGAAATGTGGTGTTATTAATTTCATAGTCTAGTCAGTTTCCTAATTGGAAAAAAATTATTTGAGATTTTTGGTGGCAGGAAAAACGTCCTTGAAATGCACAAATATTAATTGATTTTTATTTTTCTATTTAATAGAATTACTTCTTTTTACGTTTTTTTTTTTTACAATTTTTCAATATTTTTAATGTAAAACACGTGTTTATTTTATGTAGTTATTTTTCTCCTTTAAAAATATTGAAAATTAATTATTTCATTTTTCCAAAAAATACGATAAAATGACTTTTCCCATCTTAAAAATAAATGACGACCGTTGGTACTGTTAGCTGTAAAAAATCTCAAAGAAAGGTTCGGATAGTTTTCCATTTTTCTAGTTTTCTGAAAAATAATACGAAGCTTGATATACTCGTATGTATAGAAGAAGTAATCGAAGATACCGTTTGCTGCATGTTTAATCATTTTAATTAATTATTACTGCGTTAGGTACTTTAACGCAGATAAATTTTAATTTTATGCATTTTTATAGGCTAATTGAACCATTTTGCTACCTTGTTTGCCGATTTGAATATGACTTTGAAGCATCGTTTCAGTTTTATTATTCAAATGTGCGATCGTATACGGTATTAAGGTTTAATTTATTAGCTCTTAATTGCATATAAGCTGTAAATTGTTCATTATTAGTATCCATTACTTGTTTTTCTGATTCTATTTATTTGAATTATTCATTTAAACTATGAATATTATTTGTAAGCTCATTTTATCCATAATGTAAATACCAAAGGAGTTTCCAGACGGATTCTGTTCGATTTGTAAATAGGCTTGTAGTCGGTGTTAAGCAGTGCTTTATTTTTTGTAAAAAAATATAACTGTTTCGTTGTACAGTAAGTATTATCTGGGAGGATTCCTTCATAAATTTTTTAATGTGACTGTTTTACGGACAAGATGTTTTCTCAATTGGTTGTTGCTTTTTTTTATTGTAACTTTTTTATATTTGAAAATTTAGATTTTGGATTGTACAAAGGTTTACCTCTTCTGATTTCCAGTGACGATAAAATTGAACTGAATTCAGTTTCCGTGTGCTCTTTTTTTTAGAATTTTTTATTTATAAAGGGATTAATGTATTTTTAAAATTGTACAAATAATGTATGATAGTTGTATGGTTATATCAATGTAAATTATACTAGTTAGTCGTCTTAAAATGAAAAAAATTTTATGCTTATTTGATACTTAATAAAAGAGAGATTGAAGAACGTGATGCAATAGAAAATCGCGTACGGTTCAGGGTTTTTTAAATGTTACCTTTGAAAAATTTTTGTTTTATTGAACGATGATAATGTTATAGAAGAAAAAAAACAGTAATGGTTTTACTGAATAAGTAAACAATTTTCGTATAATTCTTTTTCTAATAATTATTTACACAAGAAATAATTAACGCGGTTAACTTACTCATTTTTATGATCGTTTGTAACATATAATGTTAAATAAATGTTATTTGATTTTCAATTTTTTTTTATATTCAAGGAAGTCGATTGATTAAAAATTAATCATTTTACAAGTTTTAGTCACTTTGAAAGCTAATAAAAAAATAATACATAATAACTAGTTACTCGATGGTACGTTATGAACTAATTTTTTTACTATAAAAAATTTTCGTTATCAAGTCCTAGGTAGGTTTGAGCTAATTATTAGCTAATCGTGTGTTTAGTTTTAATTCACTGTTGAACCGTTGTTAACTGTGTCGAAGTTACCGAAGTTGAAGTCGTTTCAGCGGATTCGCTGGAAATTGGTATTTTTCTTCTTGTTTTCATGCCTCTGAAAAAACAGAAAATTTATGGTGAATATTACGAGGGATGGTCTATAATAGCGGAGAATTGGAATCGTATGAGCCTTCCACCATCGATTTTTCCTAGGGTCTAAATGACTGAAGATTCTTAAAATTCAACCTTTTTCAAATTGTAATCTGGGGTGAATGAGATCGATTTTTCATACCTTTTTTTAAATGAGCGCAATTTCGCTTAAAATCGCTGTAAAAAGTAATTAAAAAATGAAAAGATGTGCAATGAGTTCAACTTTTAGCTTATAAAGTTGTCCACTCAGACCCCATTGTCTAAATTTCGATTTTTTTTTGAAATTATTGGTTTTATTGGTACATTAGTTGTGGAGAATAGAATCGCCAATATTTTTTTGTACTTTTAGCCTATTTCACTCAACCATGGGTTAATAGGATCATTATTTAAGATGAAAAATTGTTTTCAGAAGGTACCTGCGAAAGATCGACTATTTGAGCGATTATGACCTGAGAGATGTGATTGTAAAACTTTTTGGATTTTATCACTCCAGATTATGGTGCCATTTTTGGAAGTGTATCGGTCCAAAATTGGAGTGCTGAGATGAGGGGGGGGGGCTGTCAGATATTTATGTAGGTATGAGTTTAACCTTACTAATTCTGTAAAAATTCACAAAAATAAAATTACGCAATTAAATTCTTTATTTTTTCAAAATCATGGCAATTGAAACCTATTTGAACTCATTCCGAAGTTTTCACCCCAATCTGGAGCACTTTTTTTAAGATGATATTTCGTAATTATGGTTTTGAACGTTACCTCCCCGTTTGCCACCCCACTCAAAAAAAATAAAAATTGAGTAAAAATTTCACTCTTCTCTGCTTTACATCTCATCACTTCTAAAATATTATTAGGTAAGTACGTTCAAAATTTTTTTAAAAATTGAATAAAATTTAAAACCATACAATTTTTAAAAATAGGAAAAGAATATTAAAATTTTAAACATTTGAACATATTAATTTAAAAACAGACAAAATTAAAATAAAAAAAATTACATACTCTATTTTAAGTGTTAAAAATCAAAAAATTAAATTTTAAAAACTGAAAAAAATTAAAATTTTGAAAATTGAAAAAAATTGACAGAAATAAAAATAGTCAAAATATGGAAAATTTTTATTTTTTTATATTGCTTAGAAAATTGCAAATTTTTATAAATCTTGAGTTCTTTTGAAAAAGTCGTACTTGTTGAAAAAAGAAAAAAATGAATAATCAAATATCCCCTGGGACAATTTTAGTACCCCTTCCTGGAGTTTAAATAACTGACATTTCAACCAAATTTCGAGGGTCTGAGAGGCTCAAATTGCTCAAAGGATAGAAATCCTTAAATTCATTCCTAGAGCTTTAATTCAGACTTTGTGCTTACCTAATTATTCATAAAAATATTACAAACCATATGTCACATAGTATTTTTGATTTTTGGAATCTTCAACTCCCCCCCTCCTGGTGGATTTTTATTCTTAAAATTTTTATAAACATTTTGAGATGAAATCGAAAAAAATGAGACGGGCTGTACAGAATGCATTTAAACATTATGTGTGCCTGGATATAGAAACCAGATTCTCTCTAGATCCTACTCTTGAAAGGATCAAAATCAATGTCAACCCAAAAACCAATTTTTGACCTCTAAGGTTGGTTTCCATATCCAGACTCACGTATGTAATTATGTATGTACAAGCCTACAATTATTTTTTAGTCAATTTCTGTATACCTAACGAGCCTAAATTACCACAATTTTACAAAATGGCAAAAAAAAAAAAAAGGGAAAGTGCACTCTAGATCGAAGTGAAAATTTCAAAATAGCTCGAGCAAGTTTGAATAGATATGATTTTGGTAAAAAAAATAATATGAGGGCGTAGGTAAGTACCTGAATTTTTTTAGTGAATTTCAAAAATAAACTCATAAAGTTGAAATCGAGTGAATTTTTGGACCCCCCCCCTCCCAGCATGAACTCTCGCACTCACAGAGAGTTGTACAAGGTGCAATTATACCCTTGTAGTAAATTTTTCGATTTTTTTCGATATTTATTGAAGCCAATTTTTACTTAAAAACATCTTAAGTATTGTTAAATGTTTCAAAATTAGACATTTTTCATTCCTGTTTTTTTTTTCTTTTTGAAACGTCACTTTTCAAGAAATTTTCGCCTCTATTCTGTTCAGCCTCCTAGGAAACTGTTGGAAAAATGATTAAATTTCACCTTTCAATAATTTTTTCTGCAAAAATTTTCACTAGGTTTTGTCATAGAGTAAGATGGTTTTACTCTCAATGAATTTCCTTATTATTTTAACTAGGTAAATAGCGAAATTTTTTCAAAATTTACACAAAATCACTTTTTGTTATCTCTCCTTCACCCCCCCACCCCGCATTCTTGAATGTTTGTCTGAGTAGGTATGACTTCGTCGCTGCTTTTTTAAGATAAATCAAAGTAAACTTGTACCATTAGAGTTTTCTTTTCCAACCAAATCAGAAACTCCTGTAGGCCTCCATACGCTCTAGTCTTGCAATTTTAAACCAGTCACTCCCTGGAAAATGTTGAATTTCAAGAATTGATATAGGTAATTATTTTAGCTCTCATGGATGGTGGCACTATCTCGTTAATTGAAATATCTCTCAACTGTCATGTTTAATTTTTGGGTAAAAAAATTTTTTTTCAAGCAATATTTGTGATCTGCTTACTTGTGATTCTCGAGCTGATGTGCAGATAATTGGATAAGATCATCGGCTAAGAAGTTACATTTTGTACAAGCGCGTTTATTATGAACTCTGAAAATATGCGTGGTAAGTCTCTCGGATCTAGCTGCCTTGTATTCGCACATACTGCAAACGTACGGTTTCAAATGCGTATTCAAATGTCTCTTTAAGCACCAGTTATCAGCACCGGTCCATGTGCAGTAACTACACTGGACATTTTTTTCAATATTGTATTTCTTCATCCTAGGCTGTTTATTTTTCGTCGGTTTCACATCCGTTGGTAAAAGCAACGTATGCGTGCCGAAAAAACTAATATCCATTTGTTCGGGATCGGCCTGCTGAAGAAATTCTTGCATCTGAGTCGACTGTATCACAGTCGGATGTGATTCTTGGATGGTTATCTGAGTTAGCTCCTGAGCGGTGATAGTGGAAGGAATTTGTGGCTGTATAATGCTCTGAATGGCTGTCTCTTGTAGAGTCAAAGGCGTCCCGGTATGTTTTTCCTTTTTCGTTGAGGTAGCTGCAGCAGAAGACGAACGATTTTGAGGCTTGACTCTTCGAACGTTGCTCAAAACGTATTCGTGGTCTCGATGCATCCTTATGAAATGTTTTTTAATATGGTCGGCTCTGTTGAATTGTTTTTGACAAACGTTACACTGGAACGGTTTCTCTTCTCTGTGGATATTCTCGTGCCTTGTAAATAGATCTTTTCGATCGGTCGCGTACGAGCAGTGTTCGCAATTGTATCGTTTAATGGAAGCTAGAGCGTACATTTCGGTCGTGATGCTGTGATCGAGAATGGGCGCAGCGGTTTCGAAATCTTTCGTTCCTGGTTTCTCCTCGATCGGCGTTTCTTCGGGCATTTCTAGTTTTAATTTCAATTTTTCTAAATATTTGGTAACTTCGTCCAGCACTGGATTCACTTTTAGCAGTTTTTGAAACTCTTCGTCCGAATTTGGCTCCGGACATATGTTATGTTGCCGAGCCAAATGCATTTTTACACATCTAGCCCAAGCACTAGCGTAAGGACATTGGGAGCATTGGAATACTCGCAGATTGGCGTGACTGCCCAACCAATGTTCTGCGATTCTCGACAAGAATCCGATACATTCGCATTCGTTGCACCTGAATAATTTTTGAGTGGCGCTATAGCTGGCGATTTTGGATGTGGTCCAAGGTATGGTATCATCATTGCAGACCCAGTTCTCCTCGTCTAGCGTGAATTTGGCCATTTGGGCGTCCGAGACGTCGATCGACGACTCGTATCCGTTCGGTACGGTGGAAGCGTCGTCGCTGAAGCTGGTATTTTGATTATCTTCGTCTACTGCCGACTTGACGAATTCGTCATCTAGAATTTGTTCGGTTTTCGACATCGTGTCGTCGTTGGCGTCTAGTTCGTCGTCTTCGTCGTCTCCGTAGTAGAATTTTTTCGTGATTTCTTTAAACATCTCTTCGTAATAGTCCGTTTGCACTTCGGCCATAATGTTCGCATTGTATAGTCAACTTTGTCGTTGTATCCATTCACTTAAATCTGGAAATTTAAAAGATTTGGGTTGGTGTGATATTTATTTTTGGAGAAAATTAAATCCTCCAGTTTGATAGGTTTTGTTGTTCGGTTGAAAGATATAGGTACCTACATAGAGAATTAATCGAAAGCGTGCAAATAGGCTAAGCGATCGAACAGTTGTATGATCTTATTATTTGTTCAAGATGAGTAAATGTTGGGAAAAAATTGAAAAGAAAATGAGTTATTGGCAAAAAGTACTTTTCAAAACTAAAAAAAAAAAATTGAATAACTTATCAATTTACTTTTCAGAGTATTCCTAAGTTGAAAAAAAAAAGAAACAATGATTTATAGGTAATCATGTAAATTTAGCCATGCTTCATAAATTTTTTTCAATTTCATCCATTACACAGGTTGACATGAAAAATGCTGTTTGAAGTTTAATGGATGATGGTCAAAATAAAATGTAAAACGAATTTTCAACAAAAAATTTCAATTATAAAAAATCCTGATGCGATGGGGTAAAACTGAAATCATATCTGAACTCTACACTAAAAAGTAGGTCAGAAACACCAATCAGAGTCAATTGCGTAGAAAGAAAATTGTTGATTTGCCGCCCTTTGATATTTCCATTGTTGCAAATGAGAAATGTTAAAAATACGATTCATTACAAAAAATCGATTTTCTGGCAAAAAAAGGGTCCTACGATAAAAATAGATGGAACATAAATTGTAGAGCGTAAAATTTCCTTTTTGTGAAGTTCAATTAGTTTTTTTTTCGGTGGCTTAGTTTTTGAGATATTTCCAATTCAAAAAAAAGTTGAAATTTGAACTAAAATATCTCTAAAGCTAAGCTTTCTAAGAAAAAACTAATCAGACTCTACAGAAAGAAAATTTGAAGTTCTACAATTTATGTTCTATTCATTTTTTTCATAAAACCTTTTCAATTTTCAGAAATTCGACTTCAAGTGTCAAAAGTTATCAAAAAAGGTGGAAAAACTGTTCAACAAAAAATTCAAATTGTGAAAAATCCTTGGATGATGGAATTTTTTCATTGCTTTTTTCGTGATCAGCGTGAAAAATACTATAAAAATCACCGATTAAACTTCAAACAGCATTTCAAAAGTTCGAAAATGTCGACCTGCGTTATTTTTCTAATTCACAAAAAAATTATTTAAAAAAAATGAAAAAGAAGTCAAATTTTCTCTAATCAAATAAAAAATAGAAGAAATAAACTCGAAAAACTATTGACATAATGAAGAAAAGTTATATCCAATTTTTTCATTTCTGGTCAGTGGTCAAGTAGGTATATCACTTTATAGCTGTTGACGAAAGCTTCAAAACGATGTCCCACACTACTGTTTTGATATTTTTCTATACCTAATAATTTTTTATTTTTTTCAAAAAAATCGCCTTTCAAAGAGACGTGCATCCCTGTAAGTAGAGTTAATAATAATAACGGACGATATTTACGGCGAACTGGTTATGCAATTCTATTAACGTCAATAGAAAAGATCGCTCAACGCATACGCAAGGGGTTGAAAATTTCCATTGCAAAAATAAAACCAGCTTTGCAAATGCATCTGACGACTTCTGAAACGCAAAAAAAAACTCCTTCATCGTCGAATTTTTTGGTAGACTGTGTTTAGTGCAAGGACGCTCATTGGTGAATGAAAAAAATACGCAATTTAATATAAAAAAGGAAGAAAAAACTTGAAAAATCACACAAACGTGTTTGTGATTATGAGAGAGATAACCGGAAGATATTTTCTTACCCCCAAATACTCAAAAATTACACAGCGATAAAAATAAAGTTTTGGTAATTATTCTATGCCTGCGTATTTCCAAATTTTCAGCATCTGGAATTCGTAGCTATAAATAGTGAAAAGCGGTACTAATCCAAATTTTTAAGATTTCAAGGTGGCAATATGAAGACTGGATAAATATTGAAAAAAAGTTGATTTTAGGGGTTGAATAAGTACCTTGTTCTTGGATGAAAATTTTTACCCTCGCATTCATTTATTTGATCAAATTTTAAAATGGGTTTTAAAATTTTATAAAGATGGAATTTTGTGTAAAAATCTGATATGGTATACGATTTCTAGCTTTATGTTCAAAAAACATACGTTTTGAAAGGAAAAAGTACTTCCCTACAAATTAAAATGCTACCTATTCATAAGCCATGAATAATCAAAGATGAAAAGTAGGTAAGAACCATGTTGAATCCGAAATTTTTGTTTGGCAGACTATTTACTAGACACCCTGTAGATCATAATTTCCGTTTTGACTTGGAATAAATCGGAATTCGAATTAGAAAAATCAAGAAAAGTCATCTACCCAAGTAATGTTCAGACAATTTCTTGAAAAAGGGCCTAGTAGGTCACACAGATATATACGAATCCACAACTCTCGTAAATCCAGATTTCTCCTAGGCCCCAGGCATTACACTTTTTACAGTGCTGGAAACCTGTTTTTTTGGGAGGGGGAATCTCTTGAGCCTGAGTGAATCGAGGACGAAAATATTGGCAGAAAACGAATACCAAAGCCTGAAATTACATGTTAAAAAAATCTCTCTCTACCTTTCTTTGAATACTTTTCTGCCCATTTATTGAACAACAAAATTCTACAAATTTTTCATCTTCGCCTTCCAGTTTATCTTTTACCGGCGGGTGTTTCGAAAAAAAAAATTCTAGCCACCAAAATGATCATTTTTTCAATGTTAATTTGAAAAAAAAAAAACTGATTAGGTATTTATTTTGCATTTACAGCTGCGAATTTCAGATCCAAATGCTGAGAATTTGGAAATACAAGATTACCAAAAAATGATTTCTGTTGCTATGCAATTTTTGAGCATTTAACAGAGGAAATATTTTTAGATTTCATCTCATAATCACAATACACGTATGTGTTACTTTTCCTGCTTTTTTCTTTTGATTATGAAATTAAATAGGTAATCTCTTCATTTACCAATTTGTTCTAGTCTTCTA
Source organism: Pseudococcus viburni (assembly GCA_033439095.1). NCBI lineage: Eukaryota > Metazoa > Arthropoda > Insecta > Hemiptera > Pseudococcidae > Pseudococcus > Pseudococcus viburni. Next base: position 45,141 of record JAVBJF010000441.1, on the reverse strand, counting down.
CGTAGTATTATGGTTTACCGTATAATGGAACTTTTTTTCGGTAATAAAACAGTAGTTTTGACATTTCAGACATCGTCAGATGCATTTGCGAAATTGTATTCATTTTTGTAGTGGAATTTTTCAACCCCTACGTATGTGTTGGGCGATTATTTTTATTGACGTTAATAAAATTGCATAATTGGTTCGCCGTAAATAAATTAGCTTATCATAAAAACGTCTTTGATGAGCAAGTTGCCTGTCTTTAAAATTAAAGAAGTAAACATTTTTTGAAAAAAAAAAATGAAAACAAAAACTGAACAAAATTTTTATTCCATATGATTTATTGCCCAATTTGAAGATTACGGAGATACAATTTTTTTTTTTTAATCAATCCGGGACATGAATATCACAATAGATACACACTTTGAGAATTGAACTAATGTAATTTCGTTGTGATGCTTTTTCACCTAACATCAAAATTGAAAAAGCCACGTGAGAAATTTTGAAAAATTTTTGAAGTTCATTAATTTTGAATGATTTGCGAACCTTTAAATTTTCATGTTAGGTAAAAAATCGTTCAATTTTCAAAGTACAGGGTGGCCATTTATAGTGTTTTTCAGACTTAAAAATCGAAATGTAGAGTTTTTGGGGTCGTGTAATTCAATTACTTGAAGTTTTTTTGAGTCGGATTAGACAGTTTTCGAAATTTTTCCAGCTGCATGGAAGAAGAGCCTAATCAAATTGCAAATCACGTCCGAAAAAAAAGTTCAAAAAATTACTGTACCTACGTACTTAGTATTATTCTCAATTCAAATTCCGGCCAAAGGCATACAAAAAGAAATGGAAATTTCGAGTTTGCGGAATTAGATTCCGTTTTTTAATTCAAAAATTATTTTCTTCAAATTTTTTCTCCCCTAGAGAATTGAGCTTAATGGAATTACGAACCAAATCAAAAAACCATGAAAAAAATCGTAAGAAACCTCTTATTTGAAAAAATGAGACGCAGCCAGGGATACCCGACCATATGTCGGAAAATTTTTTTTTCGTTTTTTTGACTCTTTAAATAGTACAGACTTGTACCTTTCGAATAGCGCAAACCGCATTAAAAAAGGTTGAGAAATGAATTTTCTATGATTTTTCAAAGTTTACCAAAAAATGATTTTCAAAAATCAAAGTTTTGAGAGAAACGCAAAACAAAATTTAGAACTGTTTTCAATGAATAAAAAAAAAATTATGTTCTGTAAACGACGTTTCTCATCGGAAATGGTTTATTTACATCCTCTTATATCACTTTAGGTCATTGACCCCTTCCAGAAGTTGCCGGCATCGAAAATCGAAACCATACCATATGTCGGAAATCATCTTTTTTCAAGAAATAATAACATTTTTGGTACAAAATTTGTTTTTTTAATAATCGTACACCACTGTAGTTCATTAAAACGAACCTGAAATTACGAGCATTGAGAAATGAAATCATAGTGCAAGTCAAACAACTTTACAAACCAAACGGTGAAAATCATGCTTTGAAAATTAGTGTTCAACAAATATCCGGATAATCAAAATGAAGAGTTTCAACGGGAAAAAATTGAATTTTCAATTTCGATAATCGATTTTTCAATTTCGATAATCGATTTTTCAATTTTGATTTTTCGATTTCGATAATCGATTCTTCAATTTCGATTTTTCGATTTCGATAATCGACCTTTAAATTTTGTGGGGGTTCGTGAAAGAATTCGGGAACTCTCGGAAAAGTTCAACCGTTTTCGGGATGTTTTCGGAGCTGTTCGGCAATTTCCGTGTGATATCCGGATAATCCAAATAGTATTTGGTATTTGGATATCCGGATATTTGTTGAACACTACTACGTTTCAATAATAATGAAAGTTGTAAATTTTAACATATTTTTATAAAATTCCGACATATGGTATGGTTTTAATTTCTCAGAGGCCTTCAGCAAAATTCGTTTTTTAACCAAGAAGATGACACTTTTGGGACCTGAACCTATTCTCATATGAAAGTAGAGGGTTCATAGTATACAAATTGATAAAAAAAAAATTTCCATATTTTTGGTCATTTTTTCTTAATTTGCGTTTTTCTCGAAATTTACTTTTCCGACATATGGTCGGGTATCCCTGGCTGCGTCTCAAATAGAGTTTTCGAAGCTTCTGAATTCATTTTTGCGTAGGTCCCAAATGCAACAGCTAACGTTTTGAAGATGAGGGTGAGGGGGGGTGTCAAAATTGAAAACTTTTCAATTTTATCGAGTGAGGTGTCTAAATCCATGTTTTTGACCTCCTAAATAAATTGTTTGAGTCATTTCGACTCCAGTCGCAAATTCGAACTCTCAGAGAGGCAAGGTGTCACCAAAATTGTACATTTTTTAAATTTTATCAATTTTTAGGTACCAAAATCCATGTTTTTTATTTCCTGAATCCATTTCTGTGGGGTATTTTCACTTCCAACCTAGAAATTTACTCTCTAAAACGAGTAGAAATATTTAAAATTGAAAACTACATCGGTGAAAATTTTCAATTTCGGTCCCATTCCTTCCTCGAGAGTTGGGGTTCACATTGGAGTAAAAATGACTCAAGAAATGGATTCAGAGAATCAAAACCATGGATTTCGACCTTACTCGATAAAATTAAAAAATTAATTTCAGTGGGAAATTTTCGTTTTTGATTTCGTTCCCATCAACCAAATCCAATTCGTCCCCAAAATAATAATATCACCTACAGAAACTGAAAAAAAGTTACCTAAAAATTTTTTAAAAGGTACACATTTTTAATTTTGTATCTGAGTTTCTGAGTAGATGCATATAATAGAAAAATGAGATTTTTATCATTGATAAGCTAAAATGTGAGTATAAAAACCATTTATAATCTGTTATTTAATAAAATTATATTACTCGTATGGTACTGTGATCTACATATTATCTTACTTATCACAGTGTTGTCAAAGCACGCAGATTTAATATGGCAAATTTTTCCAAAACGAATCTGTTCCTTCAATTTTAAAATGTCATAAACATTCATGCATGAATGCAAAATGGACTGCCTATGTTGCTTTGACAGGCTTCATTCACGTATCAGTTCACTCTTGATTACCACAGTATCAGGTTTTGGTACCTATAAATCCAAAAAATGTAGATTATTAGCAGTAATATGAATTATTAAAACTTATATGGTCTTAAATAACTAATTCTTTTTATGCCTTGACAAACCCAAGATGTATAAAACGTATTGGTAATAATGGAAGCAATCTATAAATAAATTTAGGTTATTTTCGAAAATCTAAAAATTTTTATTCAATTTTTTATTAGATTCGATTATAGATAAGAATCATTCTTTAACAAACGTGCCTATGGTTAAAAATTATATCAATGTAGACCTCGAAAACTACTAATAGAATTTAAATGGTGTAAGACTTACAAAAATCAATGAAGTAACTTCGCAGGTATCTATGCTCATTATCTTTCAAATAGCCACCATAATTGTAACATTAAAGCTTCAAATACTGCTTAGGTATTCCAATATACACCCAAATTTTTAAAAATTAATTTAGAAAATTTCTATTCGAAAAACCAGTTTGCTTAAAATTTCAAAATCCAACTACGTGGATGCAATTTTCGTCATGTTGAAAGTTTTGCATACTCGAAATTATCAAGGCAAAGCCGATTAGGTTAAATAACATTTACGAACAAATGATAAAATAATTTTCCAAATTACTTTTTTTATAGGTACTAATCGATTACGTATGGAATTATAGCAAAGCACACGATATTAAAATAATTTAGGTAACGACATCGATATCGACTCATGTCATACTCACATTTAAGATGGTTTTAATCTAATCGAAAAATAAGAAAATGAATGTCTCGAAAAAAATAAATCAACCGTGTAAAACTTCGGTTCGAAGCTAATTAAATAAAAATTCCTTGGTAAACGCGTCGTGCATTCATTTGCAATCAATAAGCCGACTATTAGATAGCATTACACTGATCGTATCACATATCTTATGAAAATTTAAAACCAAACGATTCGAAAATCAGCAAAATATCGGTTCACTAAGCTTTTATTTCACAATTGGGTACGTACGTCGAATAAAATCATTTATTCGTCGTACGTATAATAATAAAAAATCATTACGGTGTCATAAGTATCGAAGTTTGTAAATTCAAAAACAATAACCTTTTGAATGTAAGGCACGAAATATGGGCTTTTTGTCACATTTTTTATTGATTTGTAGCTGAAAAAGCAGATGACTGAAGTCGACTGGTAGTCGAATCGATACGACCAATTAACGTAAGGGTATTTTTTTACTTATTTTTATTGATAAAAGTAAACGTAAGAATTCATTACCTGAAAATAATTTTAGATGCGAGAAAAAAAAATTAAATTTCACAGTAATATACGTTGAAATGATAAAGACTGCAGAGAAGAAAAATGACGGCGCAATAGGGTGGTCGGCGAAACGGGTGGTTGGTGTTTCGGGGAAAAGTGATATTTCGGATCACGTGATATAGAACTTAGTCGCTTAGCAACAGCAAAAGTTGAACTTATTTCAATTAGATGTCGCATTATGTCGTATATTGTAATAATTTATAAAAGAAGCAACAGCCTATAGAAAAAACAAGCTGAAAAATTTTAATTATTCGTTTTTTTAAGAGTATAATTTATACTTTTACTCGAATTTAAATTATTTTTATTTTATTTTCTATCGTCCTTTTTTTTATCGGATTTTCGCCAATATTGAGATTTTCTCGTTTCGGCAACATTCGAGTTTTTATTTTACAAAGTGTCTTTTTTTTATACATTATAGAAAGCATTTCCGTACGAAACGTGTATTAAATTCCATTTTTCATTCGAATGTAGGGCGTGAACTATAGAAATTCGATGCTAAGTATTATCCCGCTTCCCATAAATATTGAGATGAAAAATATCCATGCGAGAATCGTATACATTATGTAGGTAGATGGCATGTCTACGATGAGTGACAGAGATTACGTAGAGCTTAATTATATTAGATGGTAATTTTCGTCCCTAAAATGTCGTCTAGCGATTTTCCTCGTTGCCAAAAAAAATTCTCCAGCTTGGGACGATTTTTCTTTCTTTGTGCAAAGTGTGAAATTAACAACGTCCTAGATTCGGCTTATAAATTATTTATTTTTATGTTTTATCAGAATTGTGAAAGTTTTCATCGTTGCGCAAGTCATTTCGCTAAATTTATAGCTGACCCTTATTATTTTCAAATGTACTGTATTTGCTTGTAAGATAAGCATCATTAACTCGAGTATACGTTGGTACCTATTAATTGTAATTGCAAAATTTTCGAAAAATTTGTTTCCCATCGAATTGTTCGTGATTTATGGATAATTTAATACCTATCATAGGGTTGGTGATAAAGTTCGGTGTAATTATTTTTTCAAGTGTGTTCAAAATTCTGGTTTGGTAGAATTGAAACTTTGAAAAATACGTGGGAAAGGGAAAAGTTGAGTTGTAATTCGATTGTTTTGGAAAAATAGAGGAAAACTGGTTGAGAGAGTAACGTGAGGCTCGAATAATAATTTTTTTAATTGAAAACGAATTTTATATTAATGTTCCTAAATACGGTTCGGATTTTCACTGAAAATTTTTTCAAACGTATTTTAGAAATAAATGTAATTCAAAAAATTAGAAATTCAAAAAAATATAAAAAAAATTAAAAGCCTTCGCGACACAATACTTAATTCATTACGTCATTTTCAAAAAATAACCAAGTTTCTGAGGTTAATTGAATTTTTCTTCGGTCTGTGATTTAAGATAATAATTGTGTGACCTCCTCTTCCCCCACCTCACCACGTTTCGAATCTATGGTCGTATATTTTAATAATTACAATATTTTTTCAAGTTCTAAAAAAAACATGGGTGTAGTAGCTTAGACATCTCCAAAAAAATATGAATTTATCTGGTCGAAAAAGGTTCAGACCTGGAAAAACTCCTCCTCTATTTTAAAATCCGAGAAAAATCTATTATTTTACATATTTAATAGTGCTTACTTTATTTTAAAGTTGATTAAACGAACGAACGATAGAACAGAATTCATTAAAAATAAGGTAGTTCAGTGTAGAGAAAAATGGCACTTTGATGTCTGATGATTTGTGGAGTGGAAAGGAGATACAGATTTATTTGTACGTATAGGTACATATTTCCAAACGGGAATAACAGTAGGCGGATAAATAAAATTGAAGAATTCAAATCGATAAATTTTCTCAACTGTAATCCTCAACCGTTTTTTTACATTTTTCAATTTTTTTCTTCAGGAAGAGAAGATAGAGGGGAGGGAGGGAGGGGGGAAAGAAATGATCATTACTTTTTAGTTTGATACCCTCAATTGAAAAATTCTTTTAGTGAAATTTACAAAAAAAAAAAATTGTTTCATATTCTGATAGTAGGTAAATTTTACAAGAAAAAAGAAAAATTATGCTGTAGGTAATTCATTTTCGAAAAAAAATGAATCTTGGCCCATTTTTTCAAGGCGATAAGGATATTCTATTTCACTCTTCGGTATAATTTCATTTTTTACTGTGGTTGTTTTTTAAAAGAATCCTTCAATTTTTCAGTTTTTCAGTTATGATGGAGGAATACGAAATTTTCCAATTTCAATACCGCGAAACTACTGAAAAATTAAAAAAAAGTACTTAAAATTGCAATTTTTTCAAAGCTTTTCCCTTCTTTTTAAATTCTGCCTGAAAAAATAATTGTTCACTTATTTATCACGAATATTTTAGGGAGGTTGTGATCTCAGCTTCGAGCCTCCTGAAAAGTTTTCTAAATAATTTTACACTCCATGTAGAAAAATTTGAAATTTTTTTGAAAGTTTCAGTAAAACTAGAAATGAGGAAATGTTGTTTCGAGGGACCTAATTTTTATTATTTTTATTGGAAAATTTGACATTTTTTTAATATCATATTTTCACTGAAAATGACATTTTTAAATTTTCAAAAATTCACCAAAAATCGAAAAATCAATTTCGGCGCGTGAAATGTCAGTTAAGTGGGTTTTGAAACCCACTTTTTCCAAAAAAAAAATGTCTCTGTTCAAATCAGGAAGCGAAGGCCTTGAGTGTCTCTCTTGTAAGTACGTATGTACAAGATCGATGTAGTGATGTCTACCCATGAGTGATAAGGAGGGTAAGGGATAAAACCGAAAAAGGAGGTTTGTGTTTCTTAATGCTGAGGATCAAGGAATAAGAGTCGACTCCGGAGTCAGAGTCAAACTGACTTTGGCTTGACTCCGAATTCGACTCCGGGAGTCAGGTTAGAGTCAGAAGTCATTCTTGCTGACTCTCATTCTTTGCTCAGAATTGTATTTTTCTTAAGCTAATTTTTTGAAAAGTAATTTACATTGAGATACTAATTTTGCAAAAAATTGAGAAATTCTACACGAGGAGAAAAAAATTGTTCAAAATTTCAGCAGAATATATCGAGGTATGTAATGAAAAAAAAGTAGGAAATTTCATTACTTTGTAGCAGGGAATAGGAGTCGACTCCGGAGTTGGAGTCAAACTGACTCCAAATTGACTCCGACTCCGGCTTGACACCGGAATCGAGAGTCAAGGTCAAAGATTGTCTCCGGAGTTAAGCAGGAGTCAGGATGTCAAGAGTCAAGGTCTGAAATGGACTTCGGAGTCAAGGTGGAGTCAGAAGTCAGGATGGGAGTTTGACTCCGGATACAAGGTGGAGTCAGGTGTCGAGGAGTGAAAATGATTCCGGAGTCAAAGTGGAGTCAGGAGTCAACTTTCCCCCTTGACTCCGAGAGTTAGGTGGAGTCAGAAGTCAACTTTTTGGCTGATTTCTATTCTCTACTCCAAATCCAAAATCTGAGTCAAACTGACTCCAAATTGACTCCGACTTGATTCCGGAGTCGAGCCGGAGTCAAGGAGTCAAGGCAAACATTGACTCCGGTGTCACGGTGGAGAGTCGGGAATCATGGTGTGAGTTTGACGCCGGAATCAAGGTGGAGTAAGGAGTCGAGGTCTGACAGTGACTCCGGAGTCAAGCAGGAGTCAGGAGTCAGCTTTCTCCCCTGACTCCGAAGTCAAGCTGGAGTCAGAAGTCAACTTTCCTCCTTGACTCCGAGACATTGCTCCGAGAGTTAGGTGGAGTCAGAAGTCAACTTTTTGGCTGATTTCTATTCTCTACTCCAAAATCGGAGTCGAACTGACTCCAAATTGACTCCGACTCCGGCTTGATTCTGAATTCAAGGCCAAAGTCAGGAAGTCAAGGCAAAGATTGATTCCGGAGTCAAGGTGGAGTCAGGAGTCAACTTTTTGACTGACTCATATTCCCTGCTTTGTAGAGTATCTTCTACTTCGCTGCTACCTAAACATACAAATTTCCAAGAAACCTAATTTAAAAATAAGTATTCATTTTCTCCAGAGATATTTAAAATATTTTTCCAATTTTTCACAAGTCCAACTAAGTATCATAAAAAGGATTATTTACCTCAGTCCAAAAACACGAAACAGGTTAAGATTTTCAAAAAATGGAAGATTTTTTACGTATTATTCTAATATTTTTTTCAAACTCAACCTTTTGTCCATTTTCTTCGAGAGTTGAAAGAGAGATGGTACCTAGCTCAGAAGTTTATATTTATACCCCAAAACGACCTGATACTCCACTCCCTACCCACTCATTCGTTACCACTCGCCACTCGATCATAAAAACTGACCATGTTCGAAAAATTTTGAAAATTAAGCAAAAAGTTTGAAAATTTTTTTCCAAAATGGGTCTGAGCATAAATGTTTGACATTCATGTTTCACCTTTACTTTATTTTTCAAGAATTTTTTAAATCAAGTATATTTAAAAATTGAAATCTTTTTGGAAAAATGTTGAAGGGAAACTTTTACTCAAAAAATCATTTGTATCAAATTTTAAAAAAAGTTTACATTGCATTTTTCCTTTTGAAAAAAATTCTAGCTGGCCAGGAAATAGGTACCAAAAGCTATCGCTGTCGATTTTTACATGCATAGTCATAGTCCAGGCATTTTAGGAGTTGACCCACCAAAAATTAAAGCCTGATTTTTTTTTTGCGTTACGTTCGTAATGGTCCACTACACAACATACCAAAATGGACACCCCACAACCCTCCGCTACCCCAGGGGAGGGGTAAACGTCCGCTGAAAACCGGATTTTCGTGAATATCTCCTCAAATAAGCCTCAAAATTGAAAAGTAGTTATGAACAATCTTGTTCTACGCGTAATTTCCTATCGGAAGGGTTTTTTTATTTTTCAAAAACACTCACTTCCTTGACCAAAAATTAAAGGTAAAAACACCTATTTTTCAACAATTTACAGCATTTTTGGAAAAAATCGAAACTTTTGGAAATATCTCCCCAAAAAAGCCTCAAAATGGAAAAATGGTTATGAACAATCATGTTCTACGTGTAATTTTCTATCAGATAAGTTCCTTTTTTTTTTCGAAAACACCTGCTTCTTTGCCCAAAAATTAAGGGTGAAAAACGCCTATTTTTCCAATATTTACAGTATTTTTGGAAATGATGGAAATACGAAGCTGAAAATATCGTTTTTGAATCCTTACGACGCAAAGAAATGTTTCGTATCACCAATTTTCAGCAATAACATCGCGTTTATAGTACTTTTTCTTTCCACAACTTCGATTTTTTAAATGCAGTATTCAATTTCAATAACCTCCCTTATAATTAACGGTAGGGGTTGAAATTTTTGCGGTGACTTTTTTTTGGAATACCCTACCAGCATGTATAAAAAAATACTCATTTTGAGTACTTTTAGCTTCGTATTTCTATAATTTCCAAAAATACTGGAACTGGCCAAATGTGTTGCCTATCTCCTGCTGAATGTATTGCCTATTTCTAAAATTGAAGGGCAGTTTCTTCATTGAGAAAATTGAAACCAATACAAATGTATGAAGTTTATTAATTCTGTTCATAGAAATGAATGATCCTCAAAATTGAGCGACATGATTTTTTCCAAAGATTTTTTTTTTCAATTTCAGAATTTATTTTAAAAATGAATACTTAGCACTTTGAAAAATCAGTGAATTTTTTTCGATCGTTTTCCTTTTTGATATCAAAATTGAAGGAATGGAGCATATCGACACATTTCAAAAATTCAAAATTTTCATCAGTTTATTTACTTTAAATAATTGTGATGTTAGGCAAAACATTATTACAACATAATTCATATTTTGGCTTTGATACAATGAGCTGAGAATTCATTTCCATTATAAGGTCATGTTTTTTCATAAATTTTCTGTTGAAATTTACGTTTGTAGGCCCTCCAATTTTCAAGTTAGGCAATAAATCATTAAAAAAGAAGTTCATTTTTCAAGGTACGATCCACAGTCACGATCAAAAATATGTTTTGATCCAAATTTTTCAAAAAAAAAAACCTTTATTTCTTTGATTTTTTAGGTAGCTAACTGGCCTATATGGATATTTCCAAACCTTAGGGCTCAACATGTTTTAACGATAAGACACTCTGTTTTGTAGGTGTAAAATAAAGAATACAATCATGCAAATTCGATCGAGTATCCAAATTCCCTTATTTTTCTTCTTTTGCCCCAATTTTTTCCTAGGGAACGGTTACCTAAACATGCACCTCATAAACCAAGCCCTACAACTCTGAAAAAAATCGAAAAATAGGCCTCATCGAGTCTCGTCACCTCCTAACATTCAATCCGGGGCAAAAATTGAATTACCGAAAAAAAGTCATTAAAACGAGCACCCAGAACCGCGTGCGAAAATTCGCGAAGATGTAGCTCCGAAAGAGCGAGAGGTATTAGGGCGATTTCTCTCGACTAGTTACCTTTAGACTTCAGATCAAGTTAATTTTTATATACGTTCCGTTGGTAAGTGAGTTGTACTAAATTTGAAATCGACAGTGGCGCTTCTTCATTGGGCCAATTTTGCGGAGCTTTTACGGTATAACCGAACTGTTTCAACGCCAATCGATGAGTCGTATCAGCTGGCGATGTGAAAACAGCGCGCGTTACGATGCCTAAAAGCCCGACGTAGTATCCGGCACGCATGCGTTAGAATACGGCGCTGACATCCCCGTTATTTCGCTAGTTAAGTGGAGGCCTTCCGTTTCTGACGGAGTATACGTTAACGAATTACAACGTTTATGTATATACATATATTTTTTTATATCTTAAAAAACAACTAAATTTTCTCATCTGCGATGAATGTTTTAAACACGGGATAATCAGTGATCTCGCGTGTTTTATTTTAACTCAATTTTTTTTTTACCTACGACGCCCCGAAGGCGTGTATCCGTTATTAACATGTAATTGCTGTGATATTTGCGGTATAGTTCGGTCATTTATGCGACTATTCATCGGTCTTTCAATATGGTAAAAATCGGAGTCAAAAATGAAAAATCACCGCCGCAAATGTAGAAGAACTCCGCATATTCACGAGGAGAATTCGTTAAAATGAAGTATAAATGAAGTCTATGGGACGTTTCCATAGAAAGTGAGTTCGTTCGACGATTTCTATCTATTTGTATCTTAGTCTGCTCATCAGCTCGGATAATTCCTCAGAATCGAATCGAAAATTGTGTAAAAAACCCTCCACTCGCCTAAGTTTCGTCGAATCATAGGCATACATCGACATTTGCATATCGCCGCTTTGTAAATGAGAGTTTACTCTCGCTATCTGGAGTACGAGTATATGTATTGGCTTCAGGCCATTTCGTAATGGAATTTGGCACTAATTTTTCACAGCCAGAAGTATACACTAAATCACGGTGTCTTTCTAACTAGATTTTACACGCGTAGCATTTCTCATTAATTAACCTGTACCTAGTCTCGTAATGTTCAGGTTTAAATCTTCGCCATGGCTGCTGCTCAAATGCTGAATTCGGCTGTCAAATTGCATCTGAGAAATGAAAACAGCATAAATGCAGCTCATTTTTTCGCCACGATCGACCGGCTTTGGTTGAAACGAGAATATAAATCTGATTGGTGATATTGGTGAAAAGAAAAGCGAAAAAGTATTTGTAAAACAGAATTTCTCGTTCGAATGGAAATTATGGTCGAGCCACACAATCGCTAACGTGTAATTAAAGCGGTGTTTCAATTGAAAATATAATAAAAAACACTGCAAGGGTCGCGTTTTGATAATAAAACTATTAAAAATTATAATATTCGCTCGAACGTCGCATGCGCACGCTTCCTAAATAATCCAGGTACTTTTTCCGCACGCACAAATATCCCGAGGTTTTGAAAATTTTTAAATACCACTTCGATATTTCTTTGTGGTTTGTGGCTGTGTAAACTCGAGGTGTAAGAAAGCTGCGAATTTTTCGAAAAATTATCTATTTGAGGTGAATTGATACGAGATCTAGATCATTAGATGGTATCGAGTTGATTTTGGAAAAGAAACCCATCGAAGTTAAATTTTCCAACTCGATCAGAAATTTGAAATTTCTCAATTTCAAAACCGTATGAGGTTTCTTTATAAAATATCTAATTACTCTTTGTTTTGGATATTCTGACTCAAAATTGACTCAAATTCTGCAAATTAATGAACATTAATACCTATATCTGTCTGCCTTCGAAATATCCATACAGATGATAGATAGGTATATTTTTTTTAAAAAAAAGTCTTCATCCCGAAGTAATTAAGGTAACGGCGAAGCTTGTTTTTGATTTTGAAATTAATCCGGCGTAACATCAAACACAAAACATAAAACCCTATATCCTGTTATGTGTATAGAACTCTGGTTGTGTTGGCAGAATAAGGTCAGGACTCGCTTTTCTTTACTAGCGGTGGAAGAGTATTCCGTGCGGAAGTGGATGAGAATATATGAATAAGTCGTGCTTATTGGAATGTTATTTTTTGAAGCACTTATTCATATGTTACCTACTTAGAGTTTTTTTCATTCTTTGGTGTTGAAATATGGTGGTGTTTCACGGGCGAAATTTCTTTCGAAATGGAGTTCTAGATAAGCGTTGTGCGGGGGTTTCTTCTATTGTGTGAAATTTCGGTGTTTTTTTGTGGGAATTGCACGAGCCATTAATAACTTGTACATGTGTTTTGTTATGCTAAGCGAAATTTTTGCTGAAATTTTTCAAAATGTGGGGATCTGGGGTGTGATACCACTGATACCAGGTTTGATCTGATTTCAAACTTCAGAGTGTTCTGAACATCGAGGATGTAGAAATTATACGTATTTTAATTGTTATCAGTTTTACGATTTTAAGAAAATAGTGTCTATTAAGCATGAAAAAGAGCAGACTATGAAAAATGCATGATTTCTGCCTACATAAATAAGCATGTAGACGTGGAAATGGCATTATTAAACAATTTTGGTGTAAAAAGCCTGAATTCTGAGAATTTTATTTGAAAATTTCTCGATTAGATGAATCATGGCCTGCTGGAAACTCGAATTTATAGCATGAAATTGTAAGGAAAAGAAGGAAAATAGCATAATTTTTCATTTTATAAATTTAGCAAGCATCCTGAAAGATGATCAATAGGCTGGATTGAAAAAATTCCTGTATTTTGATGAAAATTGGCAATGTTAACTTTGAATGGGAATCATCTTTCAAAAGAAAAATGTTGAGCCACCTGTTTAAAGGAGACGAAGCTAAATTAGCTAAGGAACCTCAAAGTGAAATTATTTTTGAAAAAACGTGTATTTTCTGCCACTTTTGGGCAGTACCATCCGCTGGAAACCTCGATCACATTCTGAGAAAGATGTGATTTGATTTTCAACACCTCGTTGAATCATTGATCTCAAAATTGGACGCCACTTTTTGCCCTCTAGAAAAGGCAGTTCTGAGCACATTCAAAAAATGAACGGAATTTCTATGATTTAAATTTAAAAAAATTCAATTCTTGATACCTGGAGAGTATAATATTATAAAAATGCCGAATTAATTATTCAAGGTCTAAATTTTGCAATCCCTTTTTTGAGTTTTTGCAACAGCCAAAACCATGTAAGTATGTAAGTATTTTGCAGGTAAAATTTATAATTAAAAAAATGTAATTTTTTGATTTTTCAAGGCTTTAATCAGCAAGAAAAAAAATTTTAAAATTTGATATTTCAATGTAAAAATCACAATAATTCACAAACTGCTAAAACACACTCGTATTTCAGGGCACAAAATTTCAGTGAAGAAAAAAAGAAAATTAGGCAAGTATTCCTTCGAAGGAAAACAATAATCATGGATAGGGTGAAATGCAAAAAAAACCTCAGATTTTGACAAAAATATTCCAGTTTATTTACGTTTAGTGAAGAACCTCCCAGAATAATTTGAGCCCATTTGCTCAAAAAGGAACAGAATCAGAGGTTTTTAAAGTGATGCCACTTGAAAGACATAGTTTTTTGTCACTTTTGAGGAGTTCCACAGTTCCACTTGCATGTCATTTCAGTCACTCCCTCTCCCTGAAAAAGTGCAATATGATTTTCTAAACCAATCTGGCCCATTGACTTTGAAATTTAATACCACTTTTTAAACGAACAGTGGCAGATCTCAAATTCAAATTTTTTTTGATTTTTTCAAGTTCAGATAGCTTACTCAAACACCCTTGAAATTGAGTCAAAAAATTGTTTTGCCACCAGGATTATTTTTTATGAAATTTGTGAAAAAATTTGCTTGTAAATTTTGCCAACTGCATTTTCATTCAGGCGATTTTCATAAAATTTTAGTTACAAAAAACTTCCAAAGAAATAATTCAAATTTAAATAATCATTTTATTGACCAAAAATGTTTTTCTTACCTACTTTTCAAACTACTGAATAAACTACTTTATTTTTACGAAAATTACTTAAATAAAAATTCAATTGGCAGCACTGCAATGAAATTTTTTTGAAAAATATCATAAAAATCATTCTAGGTGACCAAACAGTAATTTTTGACTCGATTTTGTACCGTATAAGGGAAGGTGGGGCAGGATGCACCAGGGGGCAAGATGCAAATTGGCTTATTGTCGTCAGTGATGTGATTGAAAAAATTTTTCTGGGCAAATGGTGGATGTGTATCCATTCGATACGAAACAGAAAAAAATTACATACCTGACGGATTGCTTGTCTATGAGTTATTATCAGTCATGTGATTTTACGTGATTTTCGTAAAATTCTTGAAATTTGATTTTTGTGAAATATCATGTTTTCAAGTTTTTAAAAAAAATAAGGTAATTTTTTTCGTAATCTACATCCAATTACCTATCGAATGATGTATTTGGTTGGCACTTTCCCTCACATTTTCTTCCCAGAGATACAAATTGAAAATGGGGCAGGATGCAAACATTGTTTTTAAATACGAATTTTTTGAAAAAGTCATATATGATACTAAAGATGGTCCAATTGATATTTTTGTGATATTTTTTCCAGAATATCACATGTTTGCTTTGATTTTTAGATAGAATATCAAAAATATCAAAAGTTTGCCTAAAAAATCTGAAAATCAATTAAGGCAGCATAAATTATGAATACCTACGAAGGTTTTCGAACTCTTCTTTTCAAAAATTACGCTTCTATTTAAATCTGTAGTATCCACCTCGAATGTATGTACTTGAGTAAATTTCACAAAAAAATTCGTGATTTTTCATCATGTCTTCACTGTTTGCATCTTGCCCCATGGTGGGGCAGGATGCAAAAAAAGTGAAAAAAATTTCAAAAAATTCTGTAGATGCACCGAAATGGAATTTTTTTCAGCGAAATGAAAGGTAAATGTTTGAACTTTAATTTGTTGCAAGAATCAGACAATTTGACCAATTTGAATAGATTTGGCAGAACATTTGGCCTAGGTTGGTGCATTCTGCCCCACCTTCCCTTAAGTGAGTAATCTGAATTTTATAAAAATTAAAAAATCTCCGAATTCGTAATCTGCAATTTTTCAACCCCCTTGTATTTACCAAAAATGGTATCAATTTCGAGGTCAATGATTCAGAAGGGTGCGTGAACTCAATTCGCACTTTTTTAGGGGTGACGACCGAGGTTTCCAGCTGGTTCCATTACCCAAAAATGACGAAAAACTCGTTTATTTCGAAAAAATGACCCCATATCAGGTCTCCTATCTTCATCTCTGTTTAAGCTGAAGAGCATGGAATTTTTTTAGAAGGCCTCCCACTCAAAGTAAATTATCTCGCCAATTTTCATCAAAATTTAGGTTTTTTTTTCAATCCATTTTAGTGATCAAGTGCATAGGATTAGAAAACCGAATTCTTGCTTATCAAATGACGAATTCGATTTGTTTAAATAAATAATTCATTTAGAATTACTGCCTCTCTTTTTCATCAGAAAAATTAGGGAATATTGCTGCATCGAGGGGTACTTGAATCAACTGATCACGTTGCGTGTTTTTTGAAATGTCGCAATGCCTTTTTTTTCAATATTCATAGAACCAATGAGACCATAAATCATATGTATTAAATAATTGTGAGAATATAATCATTGGCTTTGCTTGGTATCCGCATGCTCAGCTATTAATTTTCATGCTTATATACATTTTTCATTTACTTGTCCTGGACTTGAAAAAGACGTGATCCTTCAATAAATTACATATGTCGACGCGAATAAAAGCGTATTTAAAAAGCTGTAAGGTACCTACTTAATATTGCATTAAAACGTGATAAAAAGTAAACAATGTAATGTTTATGGGCATTGAACATGTCATCGTATTTTCTTGTATGTTAATCCTGGATCCTGCTCGGGTTATTAAAAAATTACCTACGGATTTTGTTTATAATTTATTCATCCGAGTTGGTAATTCAAAGAATCGAATTGAATGTGCGAGTTAGTTCGCTGGGGAATTTTCTTTGAAGCTTGTTTTCGTGGAATAGAGACGTTGAAAATATTGTTGAGGTGAATTTCTATTTCGAAGGAAATAGGACACTGTCCATGAATATGAGATTTATTTGAAGATTTAGCGTACAAAATAAGCAAAATTTGAGCCATCGTGTTGAATTGGCCACATCAGATTATAAAATTTGAAGCAAAAATTTACTTGAATTTAAATTTGGAAATATTTTGATAGTACGTGTTTAAGTGGGGGAGGGGTGAAAAATACAAAAACTTCAATCTAAATATATCAACGCATAAAAAATTGTCAAATAAGTATCGTCGGAGGCATTGAATTTTCAGCGTTTACAAAAGAAGCACTCGGGATGGGAGGGAACGGGAGTTTCTCTATTATTGACCTTGAAAACCTTCAGTTTGTCACATGCGAACACCCGTTTCTAAGTAATTTTAAATCGAGACGTGTAATAATATCCAACCAAAGCTGTCAAATTTTTTTAAAAAAATGTATCGAGAATCATAAAATTGATGAAAAAAAATCATCTAACGAGTACATTATTGGTAGAAAAATGAATTTACTTACCTGTTTTCTACGTATCATTCCAGCAGACTTGCTATAAATATGAATACGAGAAAATTATTTGTCTGGATACTTAGACTTACATATGTAAGTTCTGATTTACACGTGATAAAAAAAGTGTGTACTTCAGTTTAATAGTAATTTCTTGGAAGGAAAAAAGGGCAGCCTACGGTATCAATTAATTTTGTTATTTCTGGAAGGGTAAACAACCGTAGTGCGGATGAAAACATACCACATGTTTTTTTAATATATACCTATATAGTATATGTACAGTCACTCATTATGAAAGTAAATTCGTCTACTGATTGATTTTTTTTTGTTTTTTGGTTTAAATTTCTTATTAAAAATTGGAGCAAATTTCATAATTTGAGTTTCTCTCGTTGTATATAATTTTTTTTAATTTTAATTCAGCTGCATCATGACGATGAAAAATAATAATTTGTACTTATATAATTCATTATGGCGAGTTGCAGGGATCAACAAGTGTTTATTAAATGTTCAAATCCGATCGTAATAGGTTTTGTAACTTCCTGTGCAGATGTTTCGAAAATGTGTGTTTAAGCGTTGTTTCTTCGTAATGCATCGTTAAAAGGGTACCTCGAATTTTTAATTTTAAATAATCTTATGTAGGTACGTATTTGTTGATAGGTACCTATTGCAAAAAATTTTCAGTTGTGATTGGACCTGCTGTTGGAAAATTTTTAGTTTATTTTAAGATTGATTCTATCAATAATTTATACCTAATAGTTTCATAGCATTTGTACCTACTCTCTCATTCTGAATCAGTGAAAAGTCACTGATAAATAGTCAGAATTGCAGCACAGAAAAAATCAGCAAAATTCACTGATTTCCAGCGAATTTTCGCTGATTTTTCACTGATTTACAGCAAATTTTATAAATTTTACTGACTTTTTAGTGAATTTTCACTGATTTTCCAGGGATTTTTCTCACTGATTTGTTTTCAATAAAAAAAATGTCACTGATTTTCTCCTGTGCGACAATTCTTACTGTTTCTCAATGATTTTCGATCATTTTCACTGATTTATAATTGAGAGAGTATGTCGAATTTGGACTGGAAAATTTTCAGTAATGATGATCTTTTTTTGAAAAACTTTGTTTTGAGGTGGGAAAATTGGAGTTCTTCAAAATTCAAACTTGCATTGATGATTTTTACGTTGAACCCCACACATATAAAAAAATTAATTCACTTCAATCAGTTTTGGATCCGGAGGGATCATTTTTGGGATAAATTACTATTGATTGGTTTTCTTCTGGTGAATAATTTAAAGACTTGGCAGGACTTGATAACTTCCTCGAAGATTATTTCAATGGATCTGAAATTGATCGAGGTTGATCAAGTTGTTCATACATTATTCAGATTTCAAGGTCAAAGACAACAACACAGCAATGATTTACACAAAACTGCATTTTTATCATTCCTACTCTTCTTTCAATAAGTATGCTAATCCTTTCAGAACTTTGAAGTCTCACACGTACGTATGGGTGAAAATTGTTTTCAGATGAAACATTGGAAATTCCATTTTCTAATGAAAACACTGATTTATCTAACAAGGGAGGCATCTCAACTCAAAGTAAAAATTTCAAGCCAAACAAAAATTAAATCGAAATTAGATACATCATAAAATAACCCCAATATCCAAAATTTTAGATACTGAAGTTCATTTCTCGAATTTGGGCGAATTTTGGAAATTTCAAAATTACCTCATATCGCCGAACAAAATGTAAAAATTTGATCTAATCGACAAAAAAAACCCTGAAATTTGGTATAATTATATCCTATTTTAGGCCTCCCAGACCGATTGGAACTGGTTTCGAGACGTTTTGGAGCCTTTAGGAAATTTTGGAATTTTCCAACACTGGAGTAAACCCCATAAAAATGGTTCATATGAACTTCAGGACCTATAAACCACTGATTATTCTGGAATATCTATCAAGTATCCGATTTTTACCTCAGCCTATACGCTGTCGGCGTATTTTTAAATTTTTTCCAGAAAAATTTTCTGTCATCACAAATTTATTCAAACATGGTAGTTACGAATTTTAAAAAAAAATTTTGTAATCGATTAGATAGGTTACCAGTATGAGTAATCAACGATTGTCGGTGCTGAAGTTCATATAGACCATTTTTATGAGTTTTTCTTTAGTGCTGGAAAATTCAAAAATTTTCTGGGGACTCTGAAACGTTTTGAAACCTCTTACAATCAATTTGGGAGGTCGAAAATAGGATATACACCAAATTTGAGTTTTTTTCGTTGATTATATCAAATTTCCATATTTTGAAGGACGGTGAGGTAATTTTGAAATTTCAAAAACTTGCCAAATTTTGAAAAATTAACTTCAGCACCTATGGAAATGATGTAGATACAATAAGCTAGACTAGTATTCAAAGAGTGGGAGGAAGTTCGTACAAAAATATGATTTTGTTTACATATTTGAAAAAATATTGATGTACATATTTTGTTAAGATAAGGAAATTTATTGAACTCGAGCCAGCATGTTTGCAGGAGCCATTTAAAAACTTTAATTTTGTAATTTTTTCAAAATTTATGTCGGCGGAGAAAGATTGACATCAAGCACTTCCCCCATCCTTCAACAACACACCACTTCTTGACGAGAGGACTTATTTAGAAACTCAAAAAGTCAATATTTTGATGAAAAAAATTGCAAAAACTCTCGAATTTTTAATGAATTTTTCAATCTTTGTGTGGAGCTAGGGTGAAATTTTCTTAAAAGATTGAATTATGAAAAATGAGAATGGCGATTTTTGGAATTATTGATATGCCATTTTCAAGTAAAAATTGTCCTCAATAAGTAAGTATATCTAGGTATTTAAAATATGTCAAAAATTTTATGAAAGTGCAATTGTAAAAATTGCAATTCTCTGTGAACGCCTGAGTTGGATTGGCAGAGTGACTATTTTCTAAAAACTGTAAAAAGTGAGAAAAAGTCATGAAAATTTGGGAGTATCACTCTAAAATTGGAGTTAAATCGGTTTCCAACACTCTTGCAAAAGTCCTGCTTTTGGGCTTTGAGTTGATGGGATCACCTTTTCCGAGAAGTCGTGGGTTTTCTGTTCCCTTAATTCGGAAACAATTTTTTAATAACTTTCCTCTTTCTAAATTTTTTTTGCCTTTGAAAATTTAAAATATCTGGACTCGATGCTTTTGATCTCATTCGTAATTCTCATTTATTTATGAGTATTTTGAAGCAGGATGTGAAACCAAGTAGGTAGGTAAAATGTTTTGCTTTTGCGATAAAATTTTAAAAACCTTTTTCGCTTCTTGTACTTGGGTTTCATTAAATTCAGTTCTTTATATTGGTATATAAATTGAAAGTTTTTGAATAAAAAACTCAAAAATATGCTGAAATTCAGTACCTAATATCTGGAACAAAAATCAGATTTTTTGAAAAATTTGACCAACACAAAAATCCCTTTTATCCCATGTAAAATTTAAAAAATTGGGAAATTATTGCACAAGTTCAGCTTTCTGATTTTTAGATTTCATTATACAGCGAAGTAACAAATATGGATCAGGGCCCGGGCTGTAGCTCCCCTCCATGACGTCTTGGTAAAAACTGGTAAATAGAAAAATTGTTTATTTTTAAGTTCTCTATAATTTTCGTTTCATTTTTTTTCGAATGGGCATAATTTCGAAAGTTATAGCTAAAAAACTAAAATTTGAACCCCTCACCCCCAAAAGGGGGACAGAGGAGTTGGGCAAAAAAAAGTTAGGCGTGTGTATGAACCAACAGATTTCCCATTAAGGGTAAAGTGCCCAAACTTCGACCGCTTCCTAATTTCGACCACCGGCCCGGCCGATTTTGGCCGCCATGGACACAATCTACACGAAAAAAAATTTCATGTTCCTTTTTCATAGATGAACAATTTGATACCAAAATCACAACCCTACAAGCAAAATTGGCGGAGAAAATTGAAAAAAAAAAACGAAATCGCATTGGTGAATTTTTTTTACATAAGGTACTTATTCTTTGATCTCAAATTATGAAAATTTTTTCAATAAATTCTACCAAATAATAATGTAAATTGTGATGGGGCATGGAGTCAGATTTCGATAAAATCATCGTTTTTGAAAACAACTGGGCAACAAAAATTTTCACCAAAGTTCAAATTGTTTGGGGTGCCCTATTCTCAACCAGCTATATTATCTTATGTAACCTGTTTTTTGAATGCGATTTTGTTTTTTCTGATTTTCTCCGCGAGTTTTGGCTGCAGGGTTGTCGTTTTGGTCTCATTTTGTTTATCTGTGAAAGAAGAATATGAAAAAAAATTTCAGGTCGATTCCGCTCTATGCGGGCGAAATCAGCTGGTGGTCTGGTCAAAAATTAGGAACCCAAAATTTCAAAATCGATTTTTGAGTTCCCTCAGAAAAAAAATACAAAAAAATACAAAAAATGATTGTATCGGCTCAAAATTTTAGGGAGTGGTAGAGGAGGGATCAAGGTATTTTTAAAGCCATTTTGGACGTTTCTACCTCAGAAAGTCTTCGATTGGTGGAAGTTTGAAAAAAAATGATCGAAATATGGCAACCTTACCCTTACATATTTTTAATTTGTGTGTTTTTTTTTTCATTACAAAGCAGAAAAAATATAATGATTTTAAAGACATTTTTTGACGCAAAAAATGGACGTTCTAGAAAAAATTCACCCTCAGTATTTTTTTAAAAATGAAATCCGCAATATTGATGAGTAGAAGGAAGTGACTTTCCACAGGATTTTTTCTTGAAAAATTATAGTCCTCTGCAAATGGTTTGATCCACAAACGGGACCCCTAAAAAATTCGAAAAAATTTCCCACAAGTAAAGGACTCGTGGCAAAAATCTAAAATAAAGGTATTTTGGTAGGTAGTAAAAACTCCATTTTTCCAGATACCGCATTCAGTTTTACCTGGTACTCAAAATTTCAGGGTCTTTTGGGCGATCGGAAAAGCCTGATCCACAAATGGTACTTCGCTGTACTCTTTGGTAAAGAACTTGAAAAACTTGAAAGAATAATGAACCGAAAACCCTGGAAAATTCAAGAAAAAATTATTTTTTTAAAAAGTGGATACTAAATATGTACTTTGATTGAATCAGAAATATGACGAATGAAAAATTTTTACAAAAAATTATTTACACATCACAGCCATACTCGCTTTTCAGAGGCGCATTAGTTGGCATTATTGAAGAGTGAGAAGGGAGGTGACGAAGTCTGAAGTGCAGTTTGGAGTTTTCTTCGAAATTTTCAACTTACCTACCTACAACATGCAATTTATCGAATCTTCCTTCAACGAAATGGCCATTTCCGCAAATTTCCCCACTCAATCTCCACTTTTCAGGCTCAGTAGATTAGTTTGCCATCGATGGAGGCAGTCTGACCCTCCACCATTGAGCAACACACACGTTTCCTTTGATAAAAATAATACCTAATAATGAGCATTTCATTTATCTGTTCTCCTGTTTATAAAAAGCCTGGTTTTCTCGACATCCAAATCAAAAAATGCATGCACCTGACCATCTAATCGATAACCAGCCCACATAGTCCCAAATTCATTCATGACAATCGCCACATTAAACAATGAACAATTGTTCATCGAAAAGTGCAAATCGAGCGGTAGTCAAAGTGCAATTTTTTTCAAATCACGAGACCTTATGGACGAAATGAATAAGTTTAGCATACAAAATAAGTAAGAGTTGTAAATACATAACTGTAACGAAGATATATAAAATACGCGTTACTTTATCCGAATATGAAAAGGAATCGACGAACAAAACGTTTCCGCGAGCTTTTCAAATATTGTGGTATTTCGTATTCATAATACAAATAAATATGGAGACGATGCGCGATCGCATATGAAATAATCTTGCGAGTTTTATTCCGTTATTAAATGCAGTATTGCATATGTATAATAAAATGCCAGATATAACGTATTTGCACATTTACAAAGTACCCCAGCTACTAAGATATAATATGTAGATATGGCAGAAAAACAGACGATGAGTGCGTGAACGCTTCGAGATTTATTTTCCGCGCATATCTAATAACTTCCTATTTATATTTCACTTTTGTAACCATACACTTAGTAGGTATTTGTTTGTATCTAATCAAATATTTTCTTTTTTCGCGCTGGAAAAATGTTGACCTATATAAGAGAAGAAGAATTTTGGTCGTTACTCCGGAACTATGCTAATTGCCGCGCCACAATCGATACAACCTTTTAACGTACCTAGTTTTTAGATAAATGGTAGATAGGTTTTGCTATTGCGTGATCTTTTTGCCAGTATTTTCGTACTTAATTTGGATACGGTGGCTTTTTTTTTGGAGTATAAAAAATTACGTTTTATTGTATTAGTATGGCCTTTTCTTATACCGTATACGCCATTTAAATTAAGCACCTACGTATAAGTTAGTGGCGATATTTCGTATAGTTTGTTCGTTTTTACCTACCTATAAAGAGGTTTTTTTTTAATATTAATCAAACGGTTATTTTACGAAGGTTACTGATGGTTCATTGACATTTCAAGTTGCAGTGCTCATTGCTCAAGTACCTAATACGAATAAATTTTCATTGGATTTAACCGCCGGAATATACGTATACTTTTCACCGCGAATCTTGTGAAATTTAATCGTTTGCATGTACGATGGTGTAAATTTTTTTTATTTTTCAAAAAAAAAAAAAGGAAGATAGTGACTATAAAATATGATGAATATTTTTATGACAGTTTTTCATACTTTAATTATGGGTAAATCTAGACACATTATAAAGTCTGCGTCAAAATTGTACTAGGTATTCACTCTGACGTTGCAAGCAAAGAAAATCTGAGATCTGGATGACGTGAGGACATCTTATTACGTAAGAAGTCGTAAAATTACAATATTGGTTTTCAAAATATGAAGTTGAACTAGTAAGTGTATTTGATTTTTTATTCATAAACGATAAGAACATCATTATGAGGTTAAAATTTCTCAGTTACAATTTAAAATATGTATTCTAAGAGCCCCAAAAATGTGGGTAAAAATTTTACAAGGAGGAGATAAACTTGAAATTTTTTAAAAATTAATTTTGAAATCAAATCGAACGTTCCTACATTTAATAATGTCACAGCGAATCCAAGGTAAACACTGAAAAAAATTCTTTAGGGCCCAAAAAAGGATTTCGGGGAAAGTGAGAGAAGATAAGATAATGAGGGTCTGTTAGGAATAATGAAAAAACGCTTAAATTTTTCAGAAAAAATAGTACTTTTTGGTCCAGTGGTAAACTGAAAGAAAATGGCAAATTATGATGGAGGCATAAAATTTTCAACGAGAAATTTTTCGAGCTCTGGTGGCCATCGCCAAACCTCATCGGAAGAGCAGGAAGAGATTCTGAGGAGGACTGAGCCCACAATTTTTCGAAATTGTGCTCACCAGCCCTTTTTGGTATAATTTCTACATGATTAAAACCCGCTGGATTCAAAATTTTCATTACTTTCAAGATTTGAAATTTTTTTCTCAAGTTTTCGCATTTTCCCTCGAAAGTGCCTAAGAGTTACATTTTTTTCCAACTTTGCACAACTTTCCAACCATCCAAATATATTTTTATTACGATTTTTGAATTCTACGGGTAGATTACCATAATACCATATATATCTATTAACCTTTTACAAATTCTCGCTGTAGAGTAGATGATTTTTTAGGTAAACGTATCCATACTCTCTTAATTTTAATCAGTCAAAAACTGAAGATTGATTGATTGAAATCGACAAAATTGAGTCACTGGATTGGCAGTGAAATTCCACTGATTCTACTGTTAATCTGTGAAATTTGACTGCTAATCAGTGAAAAATTACTGATTCAATTAGTGAATTTTCATTTTTGAATCAGTAATTTTTCTCTTAACTGCTGAAATGAATCAGTAAAAATTTTAATCTACCTACTGATTGAATCCGTAATTAATTACTGATTCAACCAGTAAATTGAAATTTTTACTGATTCATTTCAGTAGTTAAGAAAAAAATTACTGATTCAAAAATGAAAATTCTCTAATTGAATCGGTAAATTTTTTACTGATTTCTTCAGTGACTCAATTCTGCCTTTTTTGAAAAAAAAAACACGAAAAATGGCGATTTCTTCTAAAATAGGTATCCCTAAAAAATCGACAAAAGGTGAAAAGTGAGGTCAGTGGTATTTTTGGGTAAAAACGTTTTATATTACCAATTTTACATGTTTGGAATTTTTAAAAATTAAAAAAAAATTTGGAGTAAAGGTTGAGTTGAGGGAGAGGGGGTAAAATTTTTATCAGATCTTTTCGAGGTATTTATGTACCAACTTCCTATTCAAAAATCGAAAAATCAACTAGTGTAGCTGTAGTCTTGGTTTCGGGAATTTTAACTCATGATCTTTTCAGCACCATGATTTTCTTAATGGATAAAAAGTTTACCCTTTGAAAAAATTTCGTCTTTGCTCCAAAGGCGAAACAATGACAGGGAGGCAAAGTCTAACTTTCACTCATATTTCCTCAAAAAGTCGGTCGTTGCAAATCGGCAAATTTTTTCAAAAAATTGAAAAATTTTGTCATAAATTGAAAAATTTTTGTCATAAGTTTGAAAATTTTTGAAAATCTATCGATTTACAACGAAACTTGCTTATTTTTCGAGAAAATTCACCAATTTACTTACAACAAAATTTGCCGACTTATTGGGAAATATTCGCAAAAAAGTAGCAAATTTTGTTGAAAATTGGTACGAAAAAAAAACACGAAATTAGAAAAAAAAGTGCAAATTACTATGTGTAGCATAAAATCACGAAAAAACACAAAATTTCGTAAAAAACTTTGAAAAGCGTAAAAATTTTACTCCAAAGTAATGATTTTTTTCAAGCAACAGACTATTAAAAATGAAAACGAATTATTTCTTAGAGGATTTTGCTTCCTTTTCAAGGTACCTACTAAAATATTGATAAAAAATTGAAAAAATTCTACCGTTGGATGCTCTTTTCTTCAAAACTCGTAGTCCTTGCTTCGCTCGGGTTCGATGAATTTACAGAATGCATTCTCAAAATGATGGTACATATGAAACCCTCTTTTCTTTCATCCAAGACAATTCAATATTTTTAAGCAGGATAAATTTGTCCTTCTTAATATTAGAGGACTTGGTATCGATCTCGAATGCAATTTTCAAAAATTTTTCGATTTTTTGGAAGAGGAGGAGGTCATTAAGAATTATATTTTTTTAGAAGTCAGAAAAGTAGCACGAAAGATGCACGAATTTTTATTTTTGAATTTCAGTACGACTGGTCAGCAAATTTCTCTTTTTCTAAAAATAATATTATATTGGTCGACAAATTTTTCATTTTCACCCCCCCCCCTACCGAGATTTTTGCCCAAGTTTCGTCTCCGAAACGTGAAACGAAATCACTTAACTCCTCTTTCCAAAGTACATACCAACGAATACCACCCTCGTTCATTTTAAAACCTCAATAGACTTTCAAATAAAGTTAACACCGCGAACGAGTCGGAAATTACGAGAGAAATGTCAAAATACGCTCGTAAGTAAGCGGTAGACGACATCGCACAATAAAATATATAAATTCACTCATCATTCGTAAATCTAAATCAACGTCGACGGGGTCTGCGCTGTTCACATAAGTATTTGTATATTTACCTATGTTCCTAATGAAAAAGAGGCGAACCATAAAATAATTAAAATCAACGATTTCAATTCGGTGTTATTTTCATGACAATTATCTTATCGTGAAGTGAGGTTTGTTATCTGTCGATTTCTCGAAACCCTTTCTCGTGTTTAAAATTTTATCGATGTAGGTATTAGAAGTGTAGGTACATTGCCTATTATTTACAGGGTGTTCAATGAATCGTCTGCCAAACATATTTTTTTGCATGTAACCGGGTACCACAGAAATAAAACTTGCGACGAACATCTTGCCTATTTTAAAAATTAAAGGGGCAAATGCTGCTTCTAAAAAAATCACGTCAAAAATTTTTTCAACCGTGGGAATGAATGGATAGTACTTTGAAAACTGAACAAATTTTCACTTGATGACTTTTTGCCTATCTTTAAAATTGAAGGGGCTACAGAAAAATTGTTCAAAAAAATTCTCAAAAAATAAACTGATCAAGGGAATGGATAATACGTTGAAAACTGAAAAAGTTTTGTTCTGTAGACTTTTTGCTTAACAGCAAAAACGAAGGGGCTACGAATCACTCAAAATAAATGGGCTTCAAAAATTTTTCAAATTTTCTCAATTTTTAATGACTCTTAGCCCCTTTATTTTTGATGTTAGGCAAAAAGTGCATAGAATAAAATTTCTTCAGTTTTTAACTTACTATACATTCCCTTGATCAGTTCATTTTTTGAACAATTTTTTTTGTGGTCCCTTCAATTTTAAAGATAGGCAAAAAGTCATCCAGTGAAAATTTGTTCAGTTTTTAAAGTACTATCCATTCCCATGGTTGAAAAAAAAATTGACGTGATTTTTTTTAAAAAGCTGCATTTGTCTTTTAAATTTTCAAAATAGGCAACATGTTCATCCCAAGTTTTTTTTCAGTGGTACCTGGTTATATCCGAAAAAATATGTTTAACAGACGATTCATGGAACACCCTGTACAGGATGTCGGGTAAGTGGTCTGCCATACTTCATTTTTGGATCCGGGTACCACTAAAAAAAAGTTAGATGAACAAGTGGCATATCTTAAAAATTGAAGGGGCAAATAATGTTTTTTAAAAAATTATGTACATTTTTTTTCAACCATGGGAATGGATAGTACTTTGAAAACTGAATAAATTTTCATTGTATGACTTTTTGCATAACTTGAAAATTGACGGGATACAAAAAATTTTGTTCGAAAAAAGTTCTAAAAAAATAAACTAATCAAGGGAATGGATAGTATGTTGAAAAAAGAACAAATTTTATTCTACAGACTTTTTGCCTAACATCAAAAATAAAGGGGCTAAGGGTAATTAAAAATTGAGAAAATTTGAAAATTTTTTGAAGCCCATTTATTTTGAGTGACCCGTAGCCCCTTCATTTTTGCTGTTAGGCAAAAAGTCTATAGAACAAATTTTTTCAGTTTTCAACGTATTTCCATTCCTTTGATCAGTTAATTTTTTTAGAACTTTTTTCGAACACAATTTTTTGTAGCCCTTCAATTTTCAAGTTATGCAAAAAGTCATATAATGAAAATTTATTCAGTTTTCAAAATTCTCATGGTTGAAAAAAAATTTTACGTGATTTTTTAAAAAAACATAATTTGCCCCTTCAATTTTCAAGATATGCAACTTGTTCATGTAACGTTTTTTTTTTTAGTGGTACCCGGTTATATCCAAAAATGAATTATGGCAGACCATTTATCGGCATTGGCGGCATCTACACTACAGCAGAGCTGCGCTTGCTGTACATGGGCAAATTCCATGTACAGCATGCTGTACATGAGAAAACTCGCTGTATATGTACAAATTTGCTCTTAGGTATCGACGGGGACTCCCCCCCCCCACGTTCGATTTCACAGGTCGACATGGAAAATGCTGTTTGAGGTTTGATGGGTGATCATCATAGTATTTTGTATTTTTCGCGCTGATCACAAGAAAAATGGTGAAAAAATTCCATTACCCAAGGATTTTTCACAATTAGAATTTTTTATCTTACGGTTTTTTTTACTTTATTTGATAACTTTTGATACTTCAAGTCGATTTTCTGAGAAAAGGAAGGATTCTACAAAAAAAATGAATTGAACATAAATTGTAGAACGTCAAATTTCCCATTTGTAAAGTCTAATTAGTTTTAGCTTTCGAGATATTTTAGCTCAAAGTTCAAAGTTCAACTTTTTTTAAAATTAAAAATATCTCAAAAACGAAGCCTCCTTAGGAAAAACTAACGAACTCTTCAAGTAGGAAATTTAACGCTCTACAATTTACGTTCCACTCATTTTTTTCGTAGACCCCTTTCTTTCACCAGACAATCGACTTTAAGGGTCAAAAATTACATCAAAAAGTGTAAAACAAATTTTCAACGAAAAATCTTCCAACTATGAAAAATCCTGGCGTCCTGGAATTTTTTCACCATTTTTCTCGTGATCAGCGTGAAAACTAATATAGTAATTATTCGCTAAATTTAAAACAGCATTTTCTTTTTCTTGTTTTAATCACTGTTTTTAGTCTAAAATGTAGCGCTGATTTAAAAATTTCTCCATCACTCAATTTCGCTGGTAGATGATTCTAATCTATTTTTTAGTACCGAGTTCGAATACGATTACAGTTTTTCTCGATCACGCCAGGATTTTTTATAATTATTGGAAGATTTAAAAATTGGTTTACACTTTTTTATGTAATTTTTGACCCTTACAGTCGATTTTCTGGTGAAAGGAAGGGTTCTACGAAAAAAATGAGTAGAACATAAATTGTAGAGCGTTAAATTTCTTATTTGAAAAGTTCGATTAGTTTTTCCTTAGGAGGCTTAGTAATGAGATATTTTCAATTTTAAAAAAAGTTGTACTTTGAACTTTAAGCTAAAATATTTCGAAAGTCAAGTCTTCTGAGAAAAAACTAATGGACTCTACAGATAGGAAATTTGACGTTCTACAATTTATGTACCATTTATTTTTTTCGTAGAACCCTTCCTTTTCTCAAAAAATCGACTTGAAGTGTCAAAAGTCATCAAATAAAGTAAAAAACCCGTTAGACACACACAAAATTCTAATTGTGAAAAATCCTTGGGTGAAAAATACTATAAAAATCACCCATCAAACCTCAAACAGTATTTCAAAAGTTTAAAAATGTCGACCTGTGTACATGGAAAAAATATGGAAAAATACCTATGTACCTAACTACCTAACTACCTATATCTAATATACTTGGGTGTAGATAGAATTCATATGGCTCGGCTAGGGCCACGAGAACGAGTATATTTTCTTATAAATATTATTCCGGCCGTTGATGAAGCTATTATTATCATCGATACGTTCTCGTATATAGTATACGTATAGTACAGATACACCTAAATGGTACCTAAAATGAAGAACATTACTATTATGTGTACTACATCCTGTAAAAGTTGTTTTTCGTCTCACCAATGATGTGTATAATTGTATTGTTTATGCGGAAGCATGTACATGTACGAATATAGTATATGTACCTACTACCTACGTACAAGTATATGTGTTACCTATTGAATATAATATTCGTTGAAAAAGTGATTTTGCGGTACGATAAGTGAAAAATTATCCACAATGCTACCGCCAGCACGTTAAAGTAGGTCGCTGTGCGTAAATGAAAAGATGCGTCATACAAGGTGCTCGTTGAGCTCTCGCATCAGCATTCGTCAAATCGTTCTACTATACGAACAGTACTGTACATTACATTATTTCAAAATAGGCATTTAAATTAAACAACTTCGCCATCGGTGCATTTAATTCTCTCGTCTAATCTGTGGTACGTTGCATATAAAACGTGTGTAGGTATAAAACATAAATCTCATAGGTATTAAAAATTGCTTTTAATGCTATTGGAAAATAAGAGAGAATTTTATCCTACGCTCGCATATACATATTTTCTAATCTCGGTCTAATTTTTAATTCGCGTCAATTTATTCTAATACGAGAGCAATCTAATACGTTTAAATCATGGTGACTAATACGGCACGTATCATAGATAAACTATATACAGTATACTACCCTAGTTTTAAAACAAGAGCGAGGTTTCATTAAGAAATGAAATTTTTTTCAGTCAAGTTTGTCATTACGGTGGCGTAGGAGTATACTGAAAGCTTCTCTTAGATCTCATTTGATAAATTTACTCTTTAATCCGATTCGACTACATTTTTAAATAGGGTTAAACAGAGAATAACCGCGTGCTTCTTTTGTAATAAATCTCGCCGGCTTGGTTACGTTAACATTACTACAATCTTGGAGATTTTCTGCCGTTTAAATTTTACCTATTTAAAAATGTAACCGTGATGGATTCGTGGCTGTTGAAATGCCGTTGTGATTTAGTTTTCTTGGGGCCATACTCGGTGTACGGAAATGAGGGAAAATGAATATGCAGGGTGAATAGAATTTAGAAATTTTTTTGTATATGTGGGCCTGGATGCTAAAAATACCATTACAAGGGAGGTATCCCAACTCAAAGTAATATTTTGAGCCGAAATAAAAGTAAATTGAAAGTACTTCAAAAAAGAACCACATTTCTAAAAATTCAAGTGCTGAAGTGCATTTTTCAATTTTTAGAGAATTTTTGAAATTTCAAAATTACCTCATCAGGTGATCACCTTGCAAAATAAGAAAATTTGATCTAATCAACGAAAAGAGCTGAAATTTGGTATATACCCTATTTTTGACATCCTGAATCGATTGGAAGCGATTTCGAGACGTTTCGGATCCTCCAGGAAATTTTGAATTTTTTCAGCGCTGAAGGAAAGCCCATAAAAAAGATCCATATGAACTTCAGCACCTACAATCGTGAATTATCCTTAATTGTGACCTATTTGATCGATTAAAGCACAATTTTTCGAAATTCGTAATATTGAATTGAAAACCATAAATTTTTTCCTGGGGAAATTTTCAGATAAAAATTAAGGTTCTCAACTCAAAGTTACAAATTTCGAAAATTTATGCTTTAATCGATCAAATAGGTCACAAATATGGGTGATTTTCGATTATAGGTGCTGAAGTCCACATGTACTATTTTTATGGGCTTTTCTCCAGCTTAATGCTGGAAAATTCCAAAATTTTCTGGAACCACCGAAACGTCTTTAAATCGCTTCTAATCGATTCAGGATGTCGAAAATGGGGTATCTACCAACACTCAGCTGTTTGCTCGATGCCTCGATGCATGCACTGTGAGCGTACGAGTATTTTTAAATTTTTTCTTGGAAAATTGTCTGCCAAAAATATGGATTTGAACTCAAAGTTACGAATTTTTGAAAATTGTGTTTTAATCGATCAAATAGGTTACCAAAATGGGTAATTCGCGATTATTTGACGCTGAAGATCATGTGAGCTTTTCTCCAGTGCTGAAAAATTTCCAAAATTTCCTGGAGGCTCCGAAACGTTTCGAAACCGGTTCCAATTGATTCGGGAGGTCAAAAATAAGATTTGTACTTAATTTCAGTTTTTTTCGCTGATTAGATAAAATTGTCATGTTTATCAGGGCGATGAGATAATTTTGAAATTTCAAAAATTTGCCAAAATTCGAGAAATGCACTTCAGTGTTTGAAATTTTTGAAATGGGATTCTTTTATGATGTACTTTCAATTTATTTATATTTTGGCTCAAAATGTTATTTTGAGTTGGGACTGCTCCCTTGTTAGAGGCCAATAACTGGTTTTTGAGTAGGCATTGGTTTTGGGCTCTTCAAGAGAAGTAGAATGGGGGGGGGGACCTCAAACAACCCTAATTTGCTAATGTTTTGACTAGATATAGAAATAATTCAAGGTGTCATACTAGATATTAAAATAACCCTTTTAATGAAAATTGAAAATTTTAGAAGAAATTTTCATTTTTTTTGTAAAATCTCAAAAAAAATTTTGATTTTTTACAGTAGGTAAAGAAAAAATAATAATGCTGTCAATTTTTTTCAATTTTTTGAACACAGTTGAATGTTGAAGATGAATGGACGGGGTTAAAGATTGAACCAGAGGCAGGATGAAATTTTTACTAAATCTTTATGAGATCTAGAAACAATCTCCTGGCTATTTCCTTTTCATCTGTAGGAAAAAAAATGCAATCGATCCACCCTAATGAATAATTTTACTGAAAGAAATTCTATTGGGTTGAAAAATTAATCATCTACCTGACGTGTATTTTTCAAAATTGAATTTACGTAGAAAATTAGCGACGATGATTTTTTTTTTTGATAAAATTACTCACCATTTCAGAAATAAATCTCGAATTTTTTTGACAATTTTGGTAAAATTTTTTATCAATTCAATTTTTGATACAATTTTTCCCAGTTTTTTTTAGATGTAAGTACTCGTACATACATACAAACAGACGCAGCATCCTGATTATGTTTTCTCCATTCCATCCTATTTTGCACTTTCTTGCCAATTTTTGATCAAGTATTTAATTATCTGAACGCCCTTTTGTTAACCTTTGACCTATCGCGATTGACAATCATTTCAAAAACTGTACATTTGGAAAATTTCACATTTTCCTAACTCTGGCCATTGAGCAATAAATAATTGAAAATACTGGAGAAAAATCATAAAAAATAAAATTTCCAGCAGTTTGGAAGTTGAAATACTCACTGTATCATTTTTGGGTAGAAGGGATTGCTTTAAAACACCCTGTACGATGTTTAAAATTTCCATCGAAGAGTTCATGTTTCTTAATCCTCTTGAATAAGAGAAAAACAGAAAAACACCAGAGATTCTTTGGATACTAATGAGAGTAATGAGTAATATCTAACCTACATAATTACTTTAAATCATCTCGAATCGACTTTTTATCGGCTGTTTTTTTTCAATATGAAGAGTTGTGGGACAATTTTTATCATCAGAGCATCTATAATTAAATATTTTGGAAATCCATACAATTAAGTAGGTATTTGTAGCCTCCTCTTTTAAAACGGATGAATTCATAGCAGAAGTTTTTTCGCATAGGTATCTGTTACGTTTGCGTTGTCAGATTCCATTTTTGGAAATTCGTGAAACAAGTGTCCTGTTAAATTTTAAAATAAGGAATAACATGTTTTTATTGTTTTGCTTCTTGTATGTTCAAGTTGAAAATGATAAAAAATGTCTCACAAAAGATATTTTATACCTGCAATGAGTGTCCTGTACAATATATCCTATTTTAGGATAACTCCTTCAACATAAACTAAAGCAATGGAATAGGCAATTAATATTGATTTAATGTACGTAGCTATAAGTATGATATATTTCCCCAGCTGACAAAATGCACAAACCGAAATACGAATAGGTGAATACTCATTCAAAAAAAGTTCATTTTCAATTTCAGTTACCTATTCAAGTCGTCATTTTTATTTATTTTTACTTTGAAAACTGTGGTACGTGAAGTGATGTTTCTGGATCCAACAATAGAATAAAAAGTTTCATAGCGAGTCCCAGATTTTTTAAAAGCATTTTAATAGATGAAAAAGTCAAAAAACCTTTCAAAGATTATTTCAAAATTTTGACTGATAATATTTAATTTTCTGTTTTTTAGACTTCATTTTGCTCTTTGAGAAATATTGACTTTCATCCTCAATAAAATATTATTCGCACTAAGACATAATATTTTTGGATTAATTAAGTTCTTGACCAGGGAAAACCCAAGTTGGATTATTTGGAAGAGGAGGTACAAAAAATTAAAAATTTCTAACCTGAATAAAATTTTTTGGATTTTTTCATTCAAAATACGATTTTTTCTTTTTCAATTCAAAACAAAAATTCCTGCTAAAAAAATCGTCACCACCGAACATTTTTTCAACTTAAACTTACGTTTTCAAAAAAAAAATCTGTATGGCTTGTACAGCTGTCCTTTCTTCCATTTGGTCTTGTTCTCGATTGTATCCAATTTTCAGAAAATGGAAATAGAATAGTTCAGCGTTACTTTGTTCCTACAATTCCGGATGGGCTACCTGCAAAACACGTATTACTTTTTACTATTGAAGTGAAGATGCTGTAGGGGAGAGGGAGGACATTCAACAAATACAAACGAAACAGTACGCTACATATCATTTACATGTAATTAAAAAAATAACGAGAACGACATTTTTATTATAAAATTTCCTACTTCTTATTTTTTCAAACACCTAATTATATTTTTTAAGTACTCTCTCAAGTACCTATCTATCGATATGACACGAAGAAAAAACCACACATCGTAGATTAATCGAGATTCAAAAATACAACTCGAATAAAGTAGCCATACAAGTGCGCGAACAAAAAAATCTCGTCGAATAACGAGTGTTTCTGCCTTAGTTAATTGAATAATTACAGCCATCCCTGACTAAAGCAATGAAACAATTTCATCTGTTATAGCGTATTAATTAACGGCGTAAACCTTTATCCTATGTTTACTTTGTACTACCATGATATTTCTATTCTGTTGAATTTAACTTTCAACATTTCGTAGCATGTTTATGTTATATCTATTTGAAGTGATGTAACAGAAACCTTTGGAGCTTTATCCATTCAACCAGTATTACATTTCAGTGAAAATTTCAAAATTAAAGGCATGTATGCTATGCTAACGATGTAATTTCATCGCCGTTCAAAGCCGCCAAATTTTTTCACGTCTCGAATTAAATTACTATGGTGAAAGTATACTTACAGTTTAATATCGATAATAAACTGAATTTCGGGCGATTAGTGAAATTTTTAATTTACAAGGTGTTTTTTTTTCAATTTTTAGAATCCGAGGTAATTATTCTCGGGAACTTTTTGTAGATATTTTAATCATTTCTTCGCCAATTATTTTCGGGACTTTTTGATAGAACGAATCAAAATAAATAATTTATTCAATGCGAAGAAAGAATTTCAAATCCAGTTTTGTAATTTTTAAAAAGATTTTCGAAAAAGTAAACTTGAAATCGATAACGTACCTAGGTTAGTTTCTGGTTCTCTTGAGGAGAACCAATGTCTAGTTTTGATTTTAAATAGAAAGTAAGAGAATTTTAAGGGGCATTCAAGTCTTTTGCGAATAGTCTCAATAGGTGACCCAGTTTTAAAGATATTCTAATCAGATGGATTTGAAAAATTTTCATCTCCATTTTATAGCATCATCTCAACAATTCATCGAATCTTGTTGTTTATTTCAACCATCAATGATCAAGGATTTATAAATCAGCCTGGAAAAAAGTTCAAAACTAGAAAAACTTGCTCAGCCTGTTCTGGTCTCAATCACGACTGAAACGAACGTGGGCAGAGGGTGGTAGCTTGCCCATCTCCAATAGTGACAAAATTGCATTTTTAGTTGAAAAAAATTAGCTAGTTGTGGGAAATTTTTGAAAAAGTTGACATGGTTTCTTGGAAAATTTTCATTTTGTGTCGGAAAAAAGTGAGAAAAATTGAAACTTACTGAAAATAGAAAAAATAATTCTACTTCAGTAGGTTCCTGGTTTTAAAAGTGAGACATACATTACATACAGAGTGTTCCATTTATTGGCTGATAGACCAAGTAGTCTGAACCCAAATTAAAAAAAAAAATGAATCGTCTGCCAAACGTAATTTTTTGAATATAACCGGGTACCACTAAAAAAAAACTTGAGATGAACATGTTGCCTATTTTGAAAATTGAAGAGGCAAATACTGTTTCTAAAAAAATCACGTCAAAATTTTTTTCAACCGTGGGAATGGATAGTACTTTGAAAATTGAACAAATTTTCTTCTTATGACTTTTTTGCCTAATTTTGAAATTGAAACGTCGAAAACTGAAAAATTTTGTTATAAAGACTTTTTGCCTAACATCAAAAATAAAGGGGCTAAAAGTCATTAAAAATTGAGAAAATTTGAAAATTTTTTGAAGCCCATTTATTTTGAGTGACTCGTAGCCCCTTCATTTTTGATGCTAGGCAAAAAGTCTTTATAACAAATTTTTTTAATTTTCGACGTACTATCCACTCCCATGGACGGAAAAAAATTGTTACGTGATTTTTTTATAACCAGCATTTTCCCCTTCAATTTTCAAAATAGGCAACAAGTGAAATTTTTTCACTGAACGAAAGTCAGTGAAAATTCATTGAAAACTCAGTGATATTTATGAAATTCACTGAAAAACCTGTGAAATTCTTTGAATAATCAGTGAAAAATCGTTTTTTCCTGTCTGCAATTCTGACTGTTTATCAGTGATTTTTCACTGATTCAAAATGAGAGAGAGAGTTGGAGGGATGATTTTTACTCTTTTTTTTTTCAATTTAATTTTATTTGGATTCGGACTACTTGGTCCATCAGCCCATGATAATATATTTTCCATTTTTCGGAAGAATTTAATCGTATTTTTCAAGATATGTAGGTACATAGATATCTATCAAATCGAGAAAGTCGAGAAAAATCAAGGAAGGTTGAATTTTCGTAGTACAAATATGCATTGGTCAAGAAATGGATAAAAAGTAAATTACCTACATATTTCGCTCAAAAATTCGTAATAAGTCGAAATATACTTATACATGTAAACAAAAAATAAGAAAAAAGTGAAAAATTTGGGTAAATTTGAGTTTATTGCTTCCAAAAAGTTCAACTTTTCTAATGGAATGATGGGCAAAAGATCTCCCCCCCCCTCGCGTTAATATAAAGTATACTTTTCGTAAATAGTCAAAAATCTGAAAAAACGAGAAAATTAATTTTAAAAAAAGTTTACCATTTTTTCGGATTTTTTCAAGAGCGGGAGGGAAGAGGGGGAGGATTCAATCACAGCCAATTGTTCAAAAATTTTTTTTTAAATTAAAAAATTGATTTTGTTTTGAAAAAGTGCCATTTTGATGGAAATTTCAAAGTTTTTCAATTAACGACGAACTTTTGGGAAAATACCACTTTTTAGTTAGGATTACCAAGTTTTAGTGAAAAAAATTCGATCTTTTTCATTTTTTTGAAAAAAAAAAATCACGTTTCTTATGTTTTTTAAATTTCCAGCTAAAACTGGTAAATTCATTTTTTGATGAAATTTTCTTTGAAATAATAATCATCTTGATTTCTTGATGCGAGTAAAAAATTGTAGGTACACGAAGTGATTACCTAATTTTGGTGATTTTTTAATATTAAAGGTATACCTCCCTCTCCTTCAACTTTTAGAAATCTGAAAAAAATCTTTCATATATTTTCTTATAAAAGTGTGATTTATAATTTGGTTTGAGTTTTTTTTTTTGATATTTTCAACTTTGACTAATTCTTTTATCAGGTGTCGCAAAAAAAAAATCTAAAAAAATAAGAAAAAAGTTCAGTGTCAACTCAAAAACCAATTTAAGGGTTAGTTTCTATATCCAGGCTCACATATACTCGAATGCCAGGTAAAAATCTCCATCAATGGTAATTTTCAGCAAAAATATTCGAATTGAGACCATTTCAATCTGAGAATTTTTAATTTAAAAAATTTCCAAATTCCAAGTACAATTGGGAGAAAAGAGTAAGCACCAAAAAAGTGGGTCAGTGGGTAAAATTTTACCGGGTCATTTTAAGGTCTAGACACAGCCCTTATACTACACCCCTATTAAACTTTCGAAAAAAGGGTGCAAAACGATCTACCTTCGTGCATTCGTAGGTCTGATAAAATATGAATTCTCGTTTTTAATTAATTTACATCTTTACCTCGGAGTATTTACCCTACAAATGAACAATTGCGAGAACAGGAAGAATATGTGAAGCTTCTTATAGAAGACGAGCTCGTAGAAAAATTTGCGGCAACGACTATCGTCCTTGAAAATAAAAGGGTTGATGCGAAAAATCAATAAAAAATATGAAACATTCTCCATTAAAAATTTTTTCGCCATGAAAATCTTGGGAAAGGGTGAAGAGAGGGGAAGAATTTCGAGATAATTGAACAAATAGTTATGTTGTGTAAATAAGTAAGCATGGTTATAGTTACACTGTGGCACAATATAAATTCGCATCTTTTCATTAGCCCATTAAACATGTCAGATTTTGCAGTTTGTTGGTTTATTAGATTAAAATACCTCGGTGAATAAAATTTTTGCCAGGCCAACGAACAACGTACTGTGCATAGAAGGTCACCCAAATTAATTATTAATTGCTTAACTCGAACGGCGGCGCTTTAAAAAGGCCGTCCTGCGGGTTTTGCTAAGTACGCACATGAAAAATTTCACTATCAAGTGTGCAATGAATAAGTGCTCTTCGTCTGGAAATGAATGAAGTACGCTCGATTTTAACAGTTAGCCTGAGGTTATACGTTCAATGGTACAGTTTGTCTGATAGCGTGAATTTTTTTTTCCTTTTCGCCCTTTTTTTTCTAAGCCTTTCTAACCGTTTCGCTGCGTTAATAAAAAAAAATAATAAAAATAAAAAACCCTAGTCTGTAGTAATTACATAGCACGTGCAACGTGCTGGTTGTTGATATTTTTAAAACGAATGAGAACCGTGTACTTACGGTCTTAATTTTGCAACTAATCGATACCTAGTCACGCGTTTTATTTAAATTTTCAAAACGAAATTATATTTATTTTTTCAATTATTCGTTTTATCAATTTTCTACGTAAGTGTGGTACAATTCACGGGTATATTTTAATCCAGGTACACGAGAAAGATCGTAAAGAATTTTGGGTCTAGGAGCTCGAATTTGCTCCAAATATCGAGTGCAGAATTTACCAACGTACGTGTTCATTTTGTTATACGCGAGTATTGATTTGGAAAATTTTCTTCACCCGAAATATAATTTTTCTGGCCATTTTAGTTTGTAAATCGTGAAATATTCTAGCATCGTTAGCAATGTATTTGACAACTAAAAAGAGGGGCGGGTTTTGGTAACCGCGCAAGTCTCATGTTATATTCAGATCAATATAAAACAGAAATACAATGTGGTTCCAGCGTCTGGATAAAAAATCATATTAATGTGTAGCAAATGATAATAGGCGAAAATCATACCGTTATGCAATTTAAAATTAGAGTACACGAGGGAAAAAAATATTACTGGGATTTTTTTTTCGCTCTTTTCGAGAGCGGTTGTGCTAAGTTTTTTAAGTGTGCGTAGGTAGACTCGGAAAACGAGCGTAACTTGAACCTATAGTTACGATCAACGCGTTGTTGATAAATATTTGACGTGCCAGAAAAATATAGGGTAGTTCTCGCCGATCTCCGTTGGCAGAATAAAAGTTTTGTGTACGGATTATCGTGTGTATCTACGTGTTCGTGCGAGAGGCGATTTTTTTCGTGGTGGAGTGGAAGGGTGGCAGGTGACGATCTTTTTATGATCAGCGAAGTAGTATTTTGAATCGAATGAAAATTTTTAAAAAATTGAACACTTGAGAATACTTTAATTATTGAACCAGGGAATTTTTTTTAAAGCCCAAACAGGTATCCAAAAATGTGCAAAGTTTTGTTGGGAAATGGGCCAAAATGTGTTTTTGTTGGAATGTGCGAAGATGGAGGAGGATTATGGGATAATTAAAA
Source organism: Pseudococcus viburni (assembly GCA_033439095.1). Classification (NCBI taxonomy): domain Eukaryota; kingdom Metazoa; phylum Arthropoda; class Insecta; order Hemiptera; family Pseudococcidae; genus Pseudococcus; species Pseudococcus viburni. The sequence continues at coordinate 4,746 of JAVBJF010000441.1, read as the reverse complement.
AATGTGTACTAAAAATTTCAAGTCGCAAATTGACCTTTTTTGGGGTTTCCCTCGGATTTTAGCTCAAAGATTGAAAAAAAAAATGGAAATTTTGTGGACGTAGGAGCAATTTTTCAATTTTTCGCTTCCTTTTTTTTGTTTAGGAAGAAAAAAATTTCCATACTTTACCATTTTCCAGAAATTTTTACAAAAAAAGTAGGTAAGTAAATCGAAATTAAAAAAAAAGGAAAATGAATTAAAATTTTCAATTTTTTTCAACCCCAAATGAAAATGAGGATTGGGAGAAGAGAAGGACTGTATGGTGGGGTGGGGTGGGCCGAAAAACCAAAACATTTGATTTTTGAAAAGTTACCCCCACAAAAGTTGTTGAATGGATAGACTAGAAAAATAAAATAAAAAATTTCAAAATCGATTCATATCTTCCGATCGCGCAAGAGTCTTCAATTCTTCAAAAATTGCCAAAAATTCAAAATTTCAAAAACTTTTAAGAAATTTAAAATTGACTAAAATTAGTTTTAGAGCTTCTGTAGTGACTACCTAGACCTAAAAGCACATTTTTTGAAAAAATCAGTGTTTTATAACTTTTTTCATTTTTTTTTCATAGGTGAAGAAATATAAGAAATTTTAAAAAACGATCAAATATGGATTTTTTTAAAAAAGTTGTGCTTTTTGTTTTAAATATGCCCTAAATAAGCTCTAAAATTAATTTTAATGAATTTTGATTTTTTTTGAAATTTTTTGAAATTTCTGAACCTGTGGAATTTTTGACAATTTCCGAAGAATTGAAGGCTCTTGCGCGATTGGAAGATATTAATCGATTTTAAAATTTTTTATTTCATTTGTCTAGTCTATCCATCCAACAACTTTTGTGTGGAGGGGGGGTAACTTTTCAAAAATCAAAATTTTTGGTTTTTCGGCCTACCCTACTGTATGTTTTTTTTTTGAAAAATTGGTCCCCATTCCACGTGGTGGGGGAAATTAATTTATTTTAATTACAGAAACGTGATCCTAACTTAAGAACAAGTTAGACATAATTTTCAATTTTTTTCAATAACTTCCATTTAATTTTCCATCCAAAATAGGTAAGTATTTCTTCTCCTCATAACCTGAGGGAAGAAGTTCTCAATAAGAATAATGAAGTAATTTTCATTGTTGATAAACTGAATTACTTTCTATTGGTTTTATGCAATTGTGAGCCTGGATATAGAAACCACCCTTAGAGGTCAAAAATTGGTTTTTGAGTTGACATTGATTTTGAGCCTTTCAGAAGGGGTAGAATCAAGGGGAAACCCCAACTCAAAATCCAATTTCTGACCCCTAAAAGGGTGCTTTATATATTCAGGCTCATAATTGATGAAGAAAATAGGCACCAGGAAATTTTCAATCGACTTATGATTTTGGCCAAAAAATTTCTAAAAACTAAATGCAAACAAAATAACAAGTACAAAAGAAGAAAGTGAATACCCTCCGAATCATTTTTCGTTTCAGAATCAGAAGAGTTCGAAAAATTTTTAAATATTGGAAAGAAATTTTTAGTTTTTAAATTAGACAGAATTTGGAAAATTTTGAATTCAAAAAGTAGGTATAGTCGAATATTATGGTGAAATCAGCCCCAGCTCAGATTTTTATCAAGTATAACCCCCTCAGGTGATGTCCTCTTATGTGAAGAAAAATCTAGAAAATTTTTCGTTCCCTCTTCATTATGGACACTTCATCGCATTATTTTCAAGAATTTTTAATTTCATCAAAAGTAAAGGAAGTTTTATTTTTTTTGGTACAAAGTTACACCTTGTAGAAATTTATTCAATATTTACGGTAATTTTTTCATCAATTCTGGTGCACTTTTTCGCGTTTTTTCGGCCATTTGAAGTTTTAAAAATAAAAACCTTATAAACGAAGAGTGGCCACCCTGGAAAAATTACTAAAAAATACGTTTTATTAATATTTTGAAAATTTTCAGCATTTCTTGCGGAATAAAATGCCTGAGTAAAGAAACCAACGTTGGATTTGTGTTCAGCGGTTCAAAATACCACGATAAACGCTCTTTTCGGTATCATTTTACTTAAAATCCCAAAATAAACTTATGTCACTGATTTCTCATGAAAAAAAGTGAATTTTGAGACTTTAAGTAGAACGATAGAAAAGAAGGATAGTAATCGTGGAGTTTTTTGATTCGCTGAACACGAATCCAAAATTTTAAAGAATTCAAAATTTAGCTAAATTTTGAGGAATTTTAAATTCATTGGAAAAACTTTAGAAGATTCTTAATTAAAAACAAATTTAAAATTAAACAAAAATTTTTAAATTTTAAAAATTGTAATTTTAGCAAAAATTTAGAGAATTACTTTGGCAAAATAAGTAATAAAAAATCACAAATTTTAAGAAATTCGGAGATTTAGAATTCTCAAAATTTTGCAAAATTTAAATTTCAAAATTGGCAAAAATCATCTTCGGTGGCGGGCGTATTCAAGTAGATACAGACAAACCTATGTATTTTGTATTAGTATAGGTATAGCATTCCCTTGTAAAGAGTTTGAAAATAGTACATAAGTATTATCCAGCAATTTTGAAATGGTTATTTGGAATAATTACCATTCCCTGACAATCCATCCTTTTTGAAAAAAACCGCTCATATTGTCTCTGAAAATATTTTTGGTTGAAATTTTAACTTGATCAATCAGCGATAAAATTGACAAAATAAAGGCTTTAAACTCGTAAAAATTAAAAAAATTGTAAATTATAGAACTTTTTCAATTTTAAAATTGTTAATAAATTTTCTAGAAAATTTTTAATGATTTCGCTCCTTCAATTTGAAGGATCTTCAATTCTGCATACATCAGTTCAATTTGGGGTGCTGTATCATCAAACAGAATTATTCAAAACCTCAGCAGAACATCCTGTATTTAAATGATTGACACATTAGTTGCCTGCACAGGTTTTCCTACAGACAATATTTCATTTTATTTTAAAATAGTAAATGGTAGATGTTGTTTTAATCGAATTGACGCTAATCGTATTCCAAGTTCCTTTTTTTTTCATACTCCAAGCGAGTAGAAATTTTGTAACGTGGAGACTTGGCCCACCCTGACTCTCTCTAGTAATGGAGGAGAGAACAAGGGTATCAGGTTGAGTGCATGAGATGGTTGCCTATCCGGTGCTAGCCATTGTTTTACCTATGTAAAACAATGGGCATGAAAGTTTTGAACTGCAGTACCTGCTTGGAAGTCTGGCCGGACAGGCCATGCTTGTACTCGCACGCGAGGCCCTCTGTGGCTAAATAACGTACGTTCCCGGTTGAATCCTAGTGTCGAGTGTCGGTTCAATTTTCGATATCGCTTGTTATAAGGCAAAATTGAGTAATACACGTTGTGCCCGAATCTCGTGTTATCGTTTATTGGTACCTACTATATGTGCAGCCCCAGGGTTTCTAGAGCCCGGAGCCTATCACATTTGGCGCCCATCTCGTAGATTACCATAAATCCATGACCTGGCCCGTCATGCGAATCCCTTTGGGATCTACAGGCACCCGAACCAGCCTAGCTGGTGACCGTTTCGTGGATTTAGGTCCTTTAAAAGACAAATCCTCCGAGGTTTACCATTTTATGCCGCATGAACTAATGGGAAAAATGGACAATCCAGTGACACCGTATGGATTCTGGAAAAGGCGGTCAACTTTTCTAGTGAAGCGCGGAGACGCCGCTTCTTCTTTACCTCAGGATCATCGTCTGCGAATCGCGGATGATTTTAAGGTAAAATACGCCCGGTTCTTTTTTCGTGTTTTTGTCCGTAATTGGGAAAAGTAGAAAACGCAGGGTTCTTTCTTCCTTTATCCTTTAAAATAAAGTAGTAGCAGTTCTTTCGTATTTTCCCTGCATATAAAGGTAAAGTAACGTAGTTTTCAGCTTTTTACTAATTAATAAAGCTAGAATCTTAACGTAACCGTATCTTAAGATTCGCTGCACCTTAAGTGCTACAAATTTTTATAAATTTTATTTTCTCTAGATTGATAAATGGTAAATTTTATTTTATACCTCATGCGAGTTATATTTCAGAAATTAATTATATCCGTTTCAAACTTAACGTAAAAGAAAAATTTGCACAGAATTGCCTCAAGACAAATGCGTACGATCCCTTTATTTATGTCAGAACGAATTTGGTGTCCGTAAATCCCAAATCGATTCACTACGATCGCATTATTCGTATAGTTTTGTGTACCCGGGTTCTCCGGCAGTCGGGCCCCAGACTTGTCGGCGAATTCCGGAGGCACGGAATTACATGAAAATCATCGCACTAATCTCATTCGTGCCGATCTACACATCGCGAATGTCTATACCCATTGCTTGACGAAAACTTGAGCAATGACCCCGCTTACTCAGGTCAAAACTCACGTAATGGGTTATCTCGCTGTAGAATTACGTTTTCACAATGTTTCTAACGAAAGTCGGAAATACCGTATGTACGCCGCCGTGACCTTGAAAAATCGCACACTTGTGCTGACGGTCGATCACAAGCATACATACACCTTTTGGCGCGATTTACACATTCACGCTAATATCGGCTATTTTGACATTCTCATGACCTGTGGAGAATGACTTTCTTCGCGTATCAAGTGAAGCAGAACAACCCCGCCCACTTGTCAGGTTACAACAAAATTTATTATTGCCAAACTTACGAAAAGTTCCATTAGCTCGAAACCAATCTTATATTCTTTGTAATATAACGACACCGACATCGCGCCGTATACGC